>BQNB010017089.1:0-70533 GCA_026074375.1 Tanacetum coccineum | reverse complement strand
TTTTTTGATTTTTAGCCCAGTAGAGCTTTAGTAAGACCTTGTCTTCCAAAAGCTGATAAGTTTGATTTGGTGTTTTATAGAGGAAAATACCACCAGCTGCGACATTTAGAACTTCTTGGGTTATTTCGCTTAGACCATGATAGAAGATTTTGATAATGTTTCCTTTGGACAGATTGTGACCATGACAGTTTCAGAGCATTTTCTTCATACGAAGCCAAGCGTCGGTTAGAGATTCGCTCTCGTGTTGAGAGAAAGCTCGGATTTCTTTGAGGAGTCAGTCAAAAAGAGATAGGGAAAGAATCGGCTAATGAAAGCGGTTCGAAGTTCATCCCATGTTTCTATAGTTCCTTCGTTGAGTTCGTCCAACCATGTTTTTGCTTCTCCAGTGAGTGATAGGGGAAACATCATTAGGCGGACGACTTCATTTTTAGTATCTTTGTATTTAAACATATCGTAGATTCTGAGGAATTCGTGAATGTGTTTATGAGGATCGGTTTTGGTTCTTCCATCAAATTGGTTTCCCTTGACAAGAGTCAAGTAGTTACCTTTGATAGCAAATTCGTTAGCAGTTTCAAGAATAGTGATTGCAGAACCAGGAGTCAGAGCGACAACATGGTCAGCAGCCCACAAGGGTTCATCATCCATTTGGTAAAGGTTTTCAAGAGTAACTAGAAAGTGACGAAAGTGGTTGATGTCGAGAATTGGCGGATAGCCAATTCTTGGGTTTTTAGGTGGATTGTTTCTTTGATCGAATGGAACTCTTCTGTTTCGTCGATGACGTCTTCGATTCAGAGTACGTTCAGGTTCAAGTAATGGTTCAACAAGTTTAAAATTGGAAGCACATGTATGCATCCAAAGGAGGGAAATTGTTAGTCCTATAATAATCCTTACACAACAATTAAGCAAACCCAAATAAGCTCTTAATAAGCCGGTCAATAGGAAAGAAAAAGAGAGAGAAGAAAAGAACTTAGAATGTTAGATTAAGAGAGAGAATTGGTGGATTACAAGTGAACAAATGCAACAACACCCTCTCCATGTGTGGAGAGGGTTTCTTTTATACCCCTAGCCAACATATAGGCGTATGGGCTTTTCTACTTGGGCCGGGCTTGGCATATCTTGGGCTTTAAGCCCAAAACATGGACAATATTAGATTACAATCCAAGCTCGTTGAACCCGACTAGCCTATTACTTTACAAGACCCAATTTGACTTTATAAGACCAATAACATTCTTGTTTGACTTAATATAATTAAGGCTAACAATCTCCCCCAATGTTGAGGTCTCTTTCTTCAAACTCCTCTGTACCACCGATAACATTCTTGTAGGAGTTTGCTTTGTTTTATCATTGTCTCCCTTGAAGTTAAAGATATGACTTTTGACATTTATGCTTTGCCTTGTTTTGGTCTTGTCTTGTTTGTAATGGCTTTGTTCATTCATGCTTTGTGATCTTGATCTTGAGCCTTTATCTTTTTGACTTTGAGTTCTTGAGATCGTTATCTTGCATCATCTCCTTAACTTGAATCATCTTGATTTGACTTCCTTGATCATCTTGTGCTCTTGACCAACATGCTCATACTTGTTACATTCTTGTTTGACATATATGATTATTAGTCTAACAATCTTCCCTAATTGACGATTCTTTATTTGATTATGAGGCTCTTTTGAATCGGTGGGAAGAATTAGAATCACACCGATCGTTGATGTTTGATGATTCCGACTTTGAAAGCTTGAGTATGAGCATGTGGTTTTATTGAGTCCGACTTTGCTGGAAAGAGGGCTGAAACACCGCATCTAAACCTAAATAAGACAGATAGCAAAAAAAGCTGAATATGGCATTTGTCATTCATCTGAGTTCAGTTGCACAAACGCTGATTTTCCTGTTTTATAGTAAAATACTATACCTGTGATCAGGTAGATTCAAAGAATCTCCTTGATAGGGTTTCTAGCTTAAAGCGTAGGATCTTCCCACATAGTGTATCAGATTTCACCATGCCTGCAGTTTCCATTACCGAGAACGTCCTCACAGCAGACAACACGGAACGAGTGACATCCAGATAGTTACTATCTTTCTGCTTAAGTCGTCAATATCATTTAACTTGGACCAAAAATGATATCTAGTTACTTCACAAGCATGATTCATATAGAATCATTGCAAGTCACGCTACAAGAGCTTGTTTGATGTTGGCTCAAGCGGAATTCCATCTTCAACTGTGAATACTTAAGTATGCACTCAAGATGGCGCGTGGCAAGATCTTCAAGGATAAGTGCCTAGGACGCTTTTGTTACACACCTTGCAACTGTGAACTTTATTGTGTTTCAACAAGTTAATTTTGACATTAGTCCTAAAGAATTTTATAACTTTGATCTCTTCTGGCTCTAGACTTGATTGTTTGCACTTATTGGGTTTTAGTAAAGCGGAAGCTGTGGAGCCACATGTCCAAATGAGACAAGTTTTCTTTTGAGAAAAACGTGTTGTATCTCAATGACAAATGGAGACAAGTTTCTTTGAAGGAAACTTGAATGGCTGGGAAGATTGTGCTGCATCACTGGGTCTCCATGAGTCCGTCTTCAATATCAACAATCACTTTGTGATTTTGATAGAATTAATGTATTGACCCGGTTTCTCCTAAGGTTGTAGATGGAGGGGCTGCTTATGGTTTTTCACGCCTTTATCCATACATTTCTTTTTAATTCTTCAACCCCTTCAATGCATTACCAAAACATTACTAACACCTTGTTGTATTTGTTATCCAGTGTTAGCGCAATCTTAGATCGCATTTTTCTCCCTCTTTACTCATGTCATCTCCAATCATTACATAAGGACTACTATTTCTAACTATAGAGTGTCCTTTGGGTAGATCTCTGCGGTTCTGGTTGGATCGTAGGACTATTCCGAACCAACCACCTAGGACATCAGAATCGTCATGAACTTAATAGTTGATTGGGTAAGAGGACGAACAACCATAAAACCATTTTCTTTACAAACATTGCAAAAATTTCAATACCCCCCCTACACATGTCTATTCCGAGATTTTCGAAAATTATTTAGACACATGAAGCAAAGAGTATGCACTTAATCTTAAAGATCACATTCTTCTATAATCATATTTTATTACAATTTCTTCTCCCCTTAATTTAAATAAGAAACACTTAGTATTTGAAATACCAATTGATTAAAATTTATGACATGAAACAATTCCATATGGAGAAAAATTATACCACGATCTGCATGAATTCATTATTCATATATGCTCCCCTTCAACAGTATTTGTGATCACCCAATATAATATTAAAACATGACATTAGTGTGAAATGAAAAATGGATATGACAACCACAAAAAGATGGAAGACGGAGTGCGATGCTAAGTGAACAATGATATATTATTCCTTGACATAAGTATCCTCCACATTTATTTACTTTCACAAATGTGGTTTGTATACAATATAAATTGACAATTTATGCAATGTACCCCAATACATTAAAAGGCTTTTTGGTTTTAAAAAGCTCCCCCTCAGGAAATGATTCCACATAAAATGAAACATTCTCCGTACTACAATTCATTTAAAAACTTATTCGAGGAAGGGAGTTTTGAACCCACCCTGTTTAACAAATACCACTTTTTATGGGAAAGATTACCACACAATTATATTGTAAACAATTTGACATTGAAGGTTCTTTTTGAAAAATTATGACCAAAAACGATTGTTACACAACACATGATTAGAAGCATTCTCTTCTAATGTTTAGAGTAAGCGCACTGATACCACATATAGGTCCTAGACTAACTCCATATTGAAAAATTTATGTTCACTACTCCCTTGGCGGATGATTACCACATAATAGTCTAATAATGCTTACCAACAATTAAGCACAACCCAAATAAGCTCTTAATGAGTTGGTCAATAGGAAAGAAAAAGAGTGAGAAGAAAAGAACTTATAATGTTAGATTAAGAGAGAGAATTGGTGGATTACAAGTGAACAAATGCAACCAACACCCTCTCCATGTGTGGAGAGGGTTTCTTTTAATACCCCAAGCCAACATGTAGGTAACTGTTGGACTTCCTCTTTTAATATGTTTATTTTAAAGTTAAACAACTTCCTTGGGAAGGAAATTATTTTGATAAAATAATATTACTTTTTGAAAATCACATTTGTTTTTTTGAAACTAACCTTTAGATTGATATTTTGAAAAAGCTGGACTAGGTTCAGGTTTGGTGTTGAGTCATGCTGAAATGATTATTGTAATCTTTATCATCATCAATCTTCCAGTGAAGGCAAAAAAACCACAAATGCTCATGCAAATCCATGAATGAGACATGTGTGATTGCTCAGTTACTTCACTCGAGAGATAGCTGAAGACTTATATAAAATTTTTTTAACTAAACTAAATAAAATAAACCAGATTTGTTAAGTTCTTGAGTTAACTAATATGTGCTCCAGCGAAGGCGACAAAATCACACATGCTTATGTAAATCCATGAATGAGACACATGTGATTGCTCAGTTACCTTACTCGAGCAAATTAAAGGTTGTATGCAAAAACTGAACTGATATTTAACATGAAAATTTGTTCAGTTTTGGAAGAAGACACTAAAGCTTCAGTTTTCTTCAATCAGTGCTGAAGCTTCAGGTTTTGTATAAATGTTCAGCATACCTAGTTCAACAATCAATCTTTTGAAAGTTGGCTCATCTAGAGGCTTGGTAAAGATATCAGCAAGTTGATATTGAGTGGGAATGAAATGTAATTCAATGTCCCCTTTGAGAATATGATCTCTGATGAAGTGATATCTGAAATCAATGTGCTTTGTTCTTGAGTGCAAGACTGGATTGTTTGAGATTGCAATAGCACTAGTGTTATCACAAAAGATGGGTACCTTCTCATATATGATGTCATAGTCACTGAGTTGACTTTTCATCCATAGTATGTTGGCACAACAACCAGCAGCAGCTACATATTCAGCTTCAGCTAGGGACATAGCTACAGATTGCTGCTTTTTAGCACTCTAGCACACAAGTTTGCCTCCTAGCAACTGACAAGCACCTGAGGTGCTTTTTCTGTCCATGTTGCAACTAGCATAGTCAGAGTCTGAGTATCCTTTTAGGTCAAAACCTGAACATTTTGGATATCACAGACCAAGACTGGGAGTACCTTTTAGGTATCTGAAAATTCTCTTAACAGCAATAAGGTGAGATTCTTTAGGATTTGCCTGATATCTTGCACAAAGACAAGTTGAGAATTAAATGTCAGGTCTACTTGCAGTTAGATACACTAGTGATCCAATCATACCTCTATACTGAGTCTTATTTACAGATTTTCCGTTGAGATCAGGTCCTAATTTGTTAGGGGGTACCATTAGAGTTTTCACTGATGAACCATTTATGTCATACATTTTTAGCAGATCCTTAACATATTTTTCTTGGTTGATTGAAATGCCTCTTTTAAATTGTTTAATCTAAAATTCAAGGAAGTAGGTGAGGACACCCATCATGCTCATTTCATATCTTTGAGTCATCAGTTTAGCAAACTGTTTGCATAATTTTATGCTTGTGGACCCAAAGATAATATCATCAACATAGATTTGAACCAGAATAACATCATTTTGAGTTTTGTAGACAAACAGAGTGTTGTTTATCTTTCTTCTCACAAACTTATGTTCAGTGAGAAAGGTTGAGAGAGTTTCATACCATGCTCGTGGAGCTTGTTTAAGTCCATAAAGGGCTTTGTCTAGTTTGCAAACATGGTTAGGGAATGCATTGCTCTCAAAACCTAGAGGTTGTTTTACATAAGCTTCTTCTTTTAGTTTACTATTAAGAAATGCACTTTTGACATCCATTTGATAAACTATGAAGTTCATGTAAGTGGAAAAGGCAAGAAAGATTCTGATAGCTTCAAGTCTTGCAACTAGAGCAAAAGTCTCATCATAATCTATGCCTTCATGCTGATTGTAGCCTTAAGCTATAAGCCTTGCCTTGATTTTGATGACTATTCTAGTTTTATCCCTTTTATTCATGAAAACCCATCTTAAGCCAATTATTGTTTTTCCATAGGGTGCAGGAACTAATGTCCAGACTTTGTTTCTAGCAAATTGGTTTAGTTCATCTTGCATAGCATCAACCCATCCAGGATGCTTTAGTGCTTCAGAGACCTTTTTAGGTTCTTCTTCAGAGAGAAAATCTACAAAGAGACATTCATGAGCTGAAGCAGCACTGAGTTGTTTGGCCATGGCTCTTGTGAGCATTCCTGCTCCTGGATTACCAATGATATTTACAAGCTCAATGTGCTTGTCTTGAGACCATCTGTCTTGAGGAGCTGGAGTGACCATTGATGGAACAGGTAAGGGTGGACTTGGGATTGTAGTATTTTGTGCTGAAGTGTCCTCTGTATTTGGAGAGGACAAGTGTTCAGAGATCTGAATGTCTTTAGTGTTTGGGAGACTATCAATGATTTGTTCATCATTGGTGTGATTGGAATGTTCAGAATGATCATCATTTAAGATTTCATCATTTTGAACAGGTTGATCATTTTGATCTGTTTGATCATTTTGATCAGATGAAACTTCAGTTTCAAGAACCACTGGTTCAGGACATTCATAGGGTTCTATGAAGGACACATCATTGCTGTTTGTTTGATACCTTTGAGAAGGTTCATAAGGATGAAGATATTCATCAGGTGGATATCTTTCTGATTCAGCAATGTTGATGTTGTCAACTGAGGGTTTTGAGAATTTGATAGCCTTAGGGCTTTCATCAAATGTGATGTGATAGGTTTCTTTAGTTTGTTGTCTTCTAGTGTTGAAGACTCTGAATGCCTTGGAGACAAGTGAGTATCCAAGAAGATAACCATCATCAGCTTTTTCATCAAATTTTCCTAAATGATCTTTATGATTGTGGATGTAAACTGGACATCCAAAGACATGAAGAAAACTGATGTTTGGGATTCTCTTACGAAAAATTTCATAAGGAGTTTTGAGATGTCTTTTCACAATGGTGGATCTGTTTTGAGTATAGCATGCAATGGCTACAGCTTCGGTCCAATATTGTTTAGAAAAGACAGATCCTGAAAGCATTGTTCTTGCAGATTCTATGAGGGTTTTATTTTTCCTCTTAGCAACACTATTTTGTTCAGGTGTGTAAGGAGAAGAGAAGTTTTGAGACATCCCTTTTTTATCACAGAAGTTGACAAGTGCTATTTCTAAATTTAGTACCATTGTCAGTTCTGAGTTGTTTGACTTTGATGTCATTTTGATTTTCAACTCTTTTGATGAAGGACATAATGGTTTCAGGTGCTTGACATTTCTTCTTCAAGAAGTATACCCAGGTGTACCTTGAGTACTCATCAACAATGATAAGGGTATACTTTTCATGGTTAATGGACCTAGGAGTTACAGGTCCAAATAAATCCATGTAGAGAAGATAAAGACATTTCTTGATAGAAGATGTCTATTTTGTTATGAAGCTAGCCCTATGATGCTTTCCCTTTTCACATGATAAACATGGTTTATCTTTTGAGTAGACAAGTAAGGGAAGACTAATAACAAGATTTTATTTTACCAGTTTGTTGATTGTTTTGAAGTTTAGATGAGCAAGTGTTTATGCCAAAGCCAGTTGAGATTTTCAGAAGCTTTGGCAAAGAAACAAGATTCTTGAGCAGAAGATGTCATGTCAAGAACATATACCATTTCCTTACTCGAGGAGCATCAAACAATTTCCTTGTTAGAGTTGGAAGATTGTTCCTCTTTTCTCATCATTTGAATAATACTTTAGCCTCGACAGAGTTGACAGATGCTAAATTGAAAAAATTGTATTTTAAGGCCATTTACAATGCACCTTAGTGAAAACTATACCAATAACAATTTGAAAGAGCCATAACTTCAGCATGCATGTAGAGTCTCTTCAAACACAACTTTAGGTCCTAGGTTGTTTCACATTGAATTTGTGTAGGTACTTTTGACAAACCATCATATGCCTTGAGCATCCACTGTCTAGGTACCAGATGGGCTTCCTGATGTCACACTGCACAAATACGTTTAGAATGGTTAGTTTCGCTTAGAAACCCACCTTTTAGTGGGAGTCTTAGATCTGTTAGCATTTGATGATTCAGATCTAGTTGATTTTAGAGCCTCAGCCTTTTTGGATTGAAGTGCTTCACCTCTTTTGAACCATTCAATATCATAGTGATCATTTTTGGTATGATTTGGACAACCACAAGCTTCACATTTTTTGAAAGCATGTTGAGGATTTCTTGGATTGATCTCTCTTTCTAGAGAGATAATCCTATTATGACCATTTGTGTCATGACCATAACTTCCACATAACTTACATATGGGATACTATAAACATTCATTGGATAAATGATCTATACCACCATAGTGAATGCAAGGTGGAAAGAAGCGTTTTGATGGTCTTGGGATGTTAGGTCTTGAAGACATTCTACCCAGACTTTTGAGATGCTGAGACATGTTCATGGTATAAATGTATTCAGCATGATCACAAGTTCTGTGATCAGTTCTCTCACACTTTTTGCAAAACAGAACCTTATAACAATTTTCAGTTAGATGATTGTTTAGGCCACACATCTCATAACTCTTTTTGAATTGTGTTTTGTATTTGTTTTGAGGTGTGTGTTATGATTGATCATTTTTGGAGTGAGATGACTAGTTCTTGCTAAATTGTAATTTTTAGTTATTTAGTTCTTTTATTACAAAAGCTAAGGGAGGATCATCTTTAATTTTCACACTCTTTAGTTTACCAGCAGGAGCTGAGTGAACTTTTGAAGCTGAAAAGCTTTTGTTACCCTTAGTAGGAGCTGAGGATGGTTCATTTATTATGACACTTTTTAAAGCTTCAGCTTTAAATGTGGATTTTGACCTCAAAATTGATTTGATAGTCTTTGGTCCAGAAATAGGTTCAGCACCATCCAACTTCTTCAATGGAGGAAGAGGGGTGCTACAGACTAAAGATTCATCTGCTGAATCATAATTAGTCGTTGAAGAGTCAGTGACAGCAACTGAATGATCAGTTGTGTTTCTTTGTGACTCATATGGGAGTATCCTACCTGTATCATGATTTGGCAGAATAAAACCTTCAGCTTCGGACAACCAGGGTCTTTCAACACCAGGTATGGTCACTTTTGTGTCATCAACTAAAGATTTTACAAAGACTAGGTCTTTTAGCCCTGAACTGGAGGAATCTTTAGTGAGTTGATCAACTCCCAAAAATCTCTTCTTTTGAGAGGGAATTTGTTAACTGATACACTGATTTACTTTGTTAGAACTGTTAAGCCATGTTTCAGTGATTGCTTTTAGCTCTTTTAGTTCAGTTCTTAAGTTTTTATTCTCTTTGAGAATTTCAGTGTTTACATGCGACATGGTAAGAAAATCAAGTTTTACTTGTTTTAATACTAAAAGTTGTTCTTTGCATGCATTCAGTTCATGAACAATATTTCTATGTTTTGACAAAAGGTTACTTCTTTGTTCTTCAACATAGTTAAGATCAATACACAAGTAATCTAGACAGACTTTTCTATCATCATTATCTTCCATTTCAAGAAGAGTGTGTACCTTTCTCATAGAGATCTTTACCCATTCACCATTTATGGCACCTTCTTATAGAGATCTTTTCCCATTCACCATTTATTTGGTCATTTGGAAGGACAGACATGATGAGACTTTTGAGTCGCTGATCTAAGTTAGCAGCCTTTCTCTCATCTCCAGTCCATTGATTTTCTGGCTTCCTTTGACCAGCTGCCATAAGGACAAAAGGTCCGTTTTTGATGATATTTTCAAATTGAGGTTCAATACCAATAATGTGGCACATAAACCTCTTTTTCTAGTTGGTGAAATTTTCCACCTCTAGTACAGGAGCAACATTAAGTTGGCCACCCCTATACTCAAGAGTTTATGGTACCTCTACTGCTGCCATTTAAGATGGATCTTGATTTTAAAAATCTTTAAGCCTTTATATAACCTTTTTTACGAGATTTTATAAACCATAAGGCTCTGATACCACTTGTTGGTCCCTTGGAATCTGATATAAGGTTTATCAACTTTAAACTAATCAGATTCCATAGCAACTAATGACATCAAATAACGTCTATTTTATAGCATCATTTATCCCACGATATTAACCCATTTTGTATAGTTATTACAAAGAATTGTTACTTAATTGTTTATATTTGAGAATTGTAGTAATTATGGAGTAATTGGTGAAAGATAGCAAAAGGCGCGCATTTTGGAGCTTAAATGAAGATATTTTGAAGATTACTATTCTGAAGACCAATACGCCCTATCCATCAAGGAAGATACGGCGTATCCGTGCCTGGACTCACCAAAGACCATAGAGGAATAAAGATCAATACGCCGTATCCAGAGGACTCAATACGCCGTATTCAAGATATGGAATCAATATAATATTCTGGAAGCTATCAAGCGTGGTCCCTACTCCAAGAAATCCCTAATACGCCGTATCCAACTCATGGATACGCCGTATCCAACCGACTTCCAGACCTTATAAATAGAAAACTCAAAAATGAGTTTTAAGTGTGCTAAATCATATTCTCGATACCTAAACCACAAAAGTCAATTTTCAAAGGAGAAAAAGAGTAGAAGAGGTCAAGCAACGTATTCAATTCCATAGGAGACAATGTGTAATTCCATATATCGTTCAGTTTTTGATATCATTCGTTAACTCGGTTAGTTTACCTTGGCTAAATAACTACTCTTGTTTATTATGATGTTTGAAGGCTAATACCTTCAGGTATTGACCATTATTATGAAGATTTGAATGTTTGGTATTTGTTTATCTCGATTTCTTGATTTATTATTGAGTGCTTGTTTATGTTTATCAATTTATACTTGTTTACGCGCTTTTGTATGCGACATATCATTCAACCGGATCTAGTGAAGCGGACCAAGGCAGACCAATTAGATCTAAGTCCGGATCGCTCTCTATATAGTTTTATTTAATAACATCTAGAACTCATAGAACACAAATATTACCTTCAAAAACTGTGTCTAGGATACGCTTCCGGGGTCTAACTAGTTAAATGATATCTCCAACATTGTATTAGACATCGTGTTGACTAGCAGTGTGCCCTAGTCTAATTCAACAAGTAAACTATTCAATGATTCACATTTCGAATAGTTGGACAAGCGGATCATACTAGTTGTAGAGGAAATTTCCATTAAGCGTTAACGAGAGTATGAAGTCGCTATGAGCTAGGGTTAAATACAAGATCACCATTCACCATGGCCTTAATATCTGCCATACAAAGATCGAAATATATAATCTAACAAATAAGGATGCTTTATGCGGATGCTTTAATTGTGACAGAATTAATGTGTCTAGGTCAAGGATGATGAAACGCCTAAGTCCTAAAGAAATGATATCCATCCACGACAGAGAAGAAATCATTGCACTAAATAAACAAACCAACATTCTAATCGGATTAATAATGGTTAATACAGTTTTCTTATATAAGGTTCGACCGCTCTTTCATCTTTTGTTAATTAGCTTGCGTGTGTAAAAGTGCCTTGAATTGATTGTAGTCACCAACCAAACCGTGCCAGTCACGCAGGCTGAAAACCCCATTTTCTGTTAGATTAGGATATTAGACTTTGACATAGGTTTAACATAGGTATTTAGAATAAATCAGAAATAACATAGATTAGTTAACCAAGATATTACATAAATTAATAGATTCAATGATTCGTCGTCAAATAGTATAATATAATACAAACAACTTAAAGCCAATTACTCTTGTGAAAGAGTAAATAAGCTAATCACTACTAAAATAAATTTCTGGAAAGTATCGATTAGAAAAATTACCCTTAGAAAAGGATAAAGATCAAAACGTTATTCCCGGCACACCTGTTTCCCACGAAGTGTGAATGAAAATCTTGTTTAGTGTTTGTGATTCGTGTGCTCTTACATCATCGTAATTTTAAGATTTTGGAATCCAATCTAATAACACAAAAGGAAAATGCATAATATAAAGGCACGCAAACCAAAGTAAAGACCAACTTCTCAACAATACATGATCGAAATAACGACTATTACGCGCAACCAAATTAAAAAACTATTTAACACAAACCACAAACTTACACTAACTAATTAACTAAAAAAACTGACAAATAAAAAAATTCAAAAATACTAAAAATGTAAATTTCTTAAACTAAGTGTATTAAACAATATTTTAAAACACAAAAAATATTTTTTTAATTTTTAAACTACATTAACAAACACTACATTTCAAACTTCTAAAACTTAACTACAAGATTAAAAAATACAAAACTTAAAAAATTACTCAACTATCTAGCGATTATTAAAACAATATAGAGATAAATTTATAACAAAATACTAGATCATAAATCTAAACAATAGGTTTAGACCAAAGAAACGAACGGAGTGCAACTAAACGTAAACGCCAATAATAGCTTATGATCTCAATTAGAAAATGCAGCTGCGCAATAAGCTGAAATACTCACGACTGCATATAAAGACAATAAATGTGCAAGAGAACTACAACGAATCTAAAGACCAAGGGCGCAATGGTTCTAAGGTATTGTTTGTTGCAGTGTGGGGGAGGTAGTAAGGAATTAAATGATATAGAAGATAGAGAAGAATATTTTTGAAATTTTATATAATAATAAGTAGAAAATAATAAAAATGTTTTTGTAACCGATTATCAAAGGTGCACGGCAGTTCTCTAGAAAACGCACAAAGAAGCGGGGGAGCGGGTAAGCGCGGAGCGTTTTAAAAACCTTCTCCTTTCGGGTCGAAGTTCGTAGGATCAACCTCCTTATACCTCTCTTATAGTTTGTTAATCTAAAGGTGAGCCGATTTAACAATTGACAACACGGTTTCTTTTGTTGTTTTGTATTTTTTTTGGCATTTTAAATACTTTAGGAAAAGTATTAAAAGAAAATTATTTTTGAAAAATAAGAAAGAAATGTAAAATTTATATTCACAAAAAACGATAACTTCACGGGAAAGGATCTTCAATGCACTAATCTTCAAACCTCAACGCGATAATCGTAACACACTTCTCCGACAACGGCGCCAAAAATTTGATTCGTCTCAAATAGTATAATATATAAAAGCAACTTAAGCAAATTACTCTTGTGAAAGAGTAATAAGCTATCACTAATAAAATATATTTCCGAAAAGTATCAATTAGAAAATTACCATAGGAAAGAATAAAGATCAAATCGTTCCCGAGTCGTTTTCCCAACGAAGTGTGAATTGAAAATCTTGTTTCGGTTCGTGATCGCGTGCTTGAATAATCGATATTTTAGATTTTGGATTCTAAATCTAATAATGCAAAGGGAAAGCATATAAAGGCACGCTAAACTAGAAATAAAGACAACTTAAAATTCGAACGACATTTAAAACAAATTAAAAACTATTTAATAACCAAAATTACTACCTAATTAACTAAAAATGACAAATTAAAATTCTAAATACTAAAAATGTAAATTTCTTAAACTAAGTGTATTAAACAATTTTTTAAAACACAGAAAATGTTTTTTTGAATTTTTAAACTAATTAAAACTATTTTTTAAACTAATTAAGATTAAAAATTAAACTAAAAATACTAAACTTAATTATAAAAATTTGAGAAAATTTATAAAAATACTAGACACTAATCTAAGGGTTTACAAAGAAAAACGAGTGAAAAAACTAAAGCCAATAAGCTGTGAAAATTCGAATAAGCACAATAAGCTAAATACTAAACTGCATATAAGAAATAAATGTAAGGAGAACTAAACGAAAAAGTCCCAAGGGCGCAATGGTTAAGGTGTGTGTGTTGTGTGGGGGAGGTCACAGGTTCGAGTCCTGTGACAGTCTCTTTTTAAAAAACATTTTTTTTAATTTTTCTTTTTGAAAAAGCTAAAAAATAAGCAACTTTAATAAATGACTTTTTACTAGAACTTATCAATAAGCTAAAATAAGCATGAATTAAGGTAATAGTTTGGACTTTTTAAGACTAGAAAACTAGTTAAATTTGTTTGAGCTTTTTGGACTAAATAAGCAATAAGAAACACAGATAAGCTAAAACAGACCCTAACGTAGACTCAATGAGCATAAATGACTAGAAATAAGCAAAACAATAAGCTGAAAAAGCAGCTAGGGCATTATGACAGAGGACACTACAACACTATTAAAGGATTTTTACTAAAATTTAAGCTAAGAATAAGGACTTAATAAGCACTGAAAAGACTTTAAAAACTGAAAACAGATTTTGATTGACACTCAAATAACAAAATAAGCTGAAAATTGTCAAATTAACTAAAAGAATAACCTGGAAAAGGCAAATGGAAATGACATTTTACACTAATATTTTTGGTCTTTTTTGTTTGAAAAGGCTAATTGCAGACTAAAATTAAGACTCAAAAGCTATTATGACACTCTAAAAACTTAAAACAGATTGACTTCATACTACTATAAGCTAAATTAAACAAAAATCAATTAAAGAAAAGCTAGAATCAAACCACAATTTGAACTGCAATATTGGACTTTAAACACTAAACCACAACTAACTATACTAGACTGTTTTGATCTAAATGACTCAAAAGGTTCAACCAAAGACCAAAAACATAAAACAGATGCATATTGTTGCATTAGAAACTAAATTTGAACATAAAATCCACATGTCAAATAGCCTTCTAAGAAATTAAACCAATAACCAGTTTTAAAGAACTTTGGACTAGCAAACTTGAAAACTTGATAAAACTAACCTGAAACTTTAACAAAACTTAATTTATGCTTATGAAAACTAGAATTTAGATTAACTTAGAGCTTATGAAAATCCATTTGATTACCAAAAACAGCCTACACTAACTTTTACTAAGTTAATGTTGCTTATCCCAAACACCCCTTTAAATCTGGACAAACCAATTTTTAAGCTAAAACAGATCTTAATAAGCCTTAAATTGGTAACACAGATTAAGTTCTATGGCTACTAAAGACAAATAAGTAGAAACCTAAGAAGGATAAGCTCTAGATAATAAGCTACACTAATAAGCTAGTTTGACTTAAAATAGGACAGATTCTAATAAAACTATAAACAAACTAAATTTAAACTACAAACTAGACATTAAAAGCTATTTGAAGACAGGATAAACAAATAAGCAACATCAATAAGCACAAATAAATAGTTTAATAAGCTGTAAAGGAAAATGAGCTAGAAAATGAAATTAGAAACATACATGGTCCTTTGCTTAAACAAGGACTAAAATGCTCTATAGAGCTTATCTACAAGCTCCAGCTTGTTGAAACAAGCTGGTAAGGTCCATAAGCCCATCCATTTCTGGCTTATCTTCCATTTAAAGCTTAAGGTAATTTTGAGGTGATTTAAGTGAAAGGCTTATTCAGTTAAGCTTTAAGGAAGCTTAACTGAATAAGAACTGGCTTATGAGGTAATCAGAGAGCTTATTGAGCTTATTAGGTTATTTCTAAACTCATTTTAAGCTAATTTGCATAATAGTAAAAACATGAATTAAACACAATATAAAAGGAAACTAACTTTTATTAATAATACAGAAGTTACAATGCTTTGAAAAGGAAAATACAATATTGAAAAGACAATAAGCTGAAATAAGCAAAAATTACACTAAAAAGCTAGATTAAAACTACATATCTTTCTGTGTGAAATCCTCTCTCTATTTATAGTGAGGAGGGGAATATTCTAGGTCTTTAAGAGCATTATTCAATCTCAATCCGAGCCCTTGATTTGTAACAAACTCTCAATCCATCATTTTGAGCCCTTGGATCCCTTCCACGCCTCCTCAGCCAATAGGACACCTTGGGATTGCCAAGGTGTTAGATAATGATGTCACACTTAAGCCACGTTGGCTTCTAGAAGAGATTCGAGTGAGGAGAGGGTTGGTTTTACTTGGTTAACTTCGCAGGGTAAATGGGAGTGATGAATGAACATTATAAAAAGGCGCGTTTATTTCTTTTATCCTTTGACTTGGACTAGGATTTAGGATGTTGCTAATAGCAAGCCTCAGTGGAAGCCCACTGGAAGGCATTTCTCACTATATGAGATGTATCCTTTAACTAGGATCACGGAACCTACTGATAAGCCAATAGAACTACCCCCGAGTGCTAGTTCTAGCCCCAAAATAACTATGGTCTCTAGGTTTACTGATCAAAAACTTCGTGATCGACAGGCAGGTTCCAAAGGGATCTCTGGTATTTTTGATTGTTAACTAACCGGAACCCTTCAGGGCATCCTATCACCGTAAATGTTTGTGTTATCGCAGGTAGTACAAATTGTTCTATGGTATCTGGATTCTGGATGCTCAAGACATATGACCGGTGATCGTGCGCGACTTATCAACTTTGTAGAAAAGTTCATTGGTACTGTGCGATTTGGCAACGATGAATATGCAGCAATCGTTGGCTATGGTGATTATAAACTGGGTGACACTATCATCTCTCGAGTCTATTATGTTGAAGGACTCAAGCACAACCTATTCTCAGTCGGACAGTTTTGTGATGGAGGCTTAGAAGTTGCATTCCGACAGCATTCATGTCCACAAACCGCACTAATATGGTGGATCTACTCAAAGGTTCCAAGAAACAAAGCCTTACTCCTCTCTCACTGAAGGAATATGATGTCTAGCTGTCACCAGTGTGCTTGCTTACAAAAGCCTCTCAAAAGAAATAGTCATGGTTATGGCATCGTCGGTTGAATCTCTTGAATTACGGGACTTTTGAATGAATTGGCTTCGAAATGATCTAGTCCGAGTATTAACCCATGCTGAAATATGACAAAGACCATTTGTGTCCATCTTGTCAGCTAGGTAAAAGCAAGAAAGCATCACATCCACTAAAGGCGGAAAACACCAATACTAAGTTCTCCATACACTACATATGACCTACTCCTCGACCAATGAGAAAAGAAAGTATCACGAAAGAAGTATGTATTGGGTGATATGGAAGATTACAACCAGATTTTGGATGGGTAAATTTCCTTGCGAACAAAGGATGAAACTCCTCAAAGATTGAGAAGTTTATTTGTGAAGACTCCAACGAGCCTTAATGATATTGTTCAATTTTCAGAACATATAATGAACGGAGTTTTGTAATAAGAACTCGACGAATGGTTTTGAGAGTGTTGGAAATTCCTCATGAAACGATCGTACCTCTGTCTCTACAACAAACGTGCGTTAGTCGAAAGACGAACCAGAACTCTTATGGAAGCTGCTCGTACTATGCTCATCTTTGCGAAAGCTCCACTGTTCCTATGGGCTGAAGCTGTAGCCACTGCGTGTTATACACTCAATCGATCTCTTGTACACACGCTTCACGGGAAGACCTATTATGAACTGCTGAAGGGAAAGAAACCTAATCTACAATACTTCCGAGTGTTTGGATCTCTGTGCTATCCTAAACCAATGACGACGATGACGTTGTAAACTAAAGGCAAAAGCAGATATGAGGTATATTTGTTGGCTATGCCACTACCAGAAAGTGGCGTACAAACCGAATCTACAACAAACATAACGAACGCGCATATTCAGGAAAACCGATCATGTTCCTTCGATGAACATACCGAAGGATGAACGTCTGTTCAAACCAGTTCAGCCCTCGCACCTTAACAAATGACTTCTGAGCCAACAGTAACAGAACTCGAACTTACTACTTTTACATCAGGAACACAGCCCGTTCTACACTAGTAAGAAAAGACCTAGACCCACATATAGTCCCTCCTACAAAAGAACAGGTAGTCGATTTTTTCAGTTTTGATGATGATATTGTACCGATACCCTCCGTTGTTCCCGATAACATCCGGTTAATGTTCCTGCTGCCCCGGCACCCGAGAATGCCAATGGTTCACCTTCCACAACAGTTATCTCAGAAGGCGCTCCTGCAGTTACTGAAAGCCTCTTACCTCATCAAGTACCTCTACCTGACACGAGTGATTCTGATATTGAAACACTGTTCGAAAGAATCATGTTGACAGTAATGTGTTTGACACCTATAATGCTCCTGAAACCGATTCAGAAGCATCTTCTTCCAAACTCTGCAATATCTAATGTACTCCCCAACAACCAATTACCCTCACGTGCAAAGTGGAACTCAAAACACATCCCTCTTAAAACATTAATGGGGATAAAGACCGACCTGTCTTCAACCAGGAAACAGCTAGAAAACCGACACAAATGTGGTGTTTCTTCCATGAATTCTTAACTCATGTTAACCAGAAGGAAATTCAAGCAAGCCTTAGAGCATTCGGCTGGATTGAGCTAATGCAGGAAGAATTCGTGAGTTTGAACGTCTCGATGTATGGATACTTGTAGCCCTGTCCAGATAATATTCCTTAACATCCCGCTCAAAGGATTTTCAAAATTAAGTTGGATGAATATGGAGACGTTCTTGAGAAACAAAGCTCGTTAGTGCGAAAGGTAACGCAGGAGGCTGGTATTGATTTTGAGTAATTCATTTGCTCCGGTTGCTAATTAGAACGATCAGAACTCATCATTGCTCATGCAGCAGAGTCAGAAAACATGGTCACTTCAGATGGACGAGAAAACCAACCGCCTTCCTCAATGGCGAACTGATGAAGTTGTATATGTATTCAACCCAGAAGATTTTGTAGAACCATAGCATCCATCGCATGTGTACCGACTCAAGAAAGCTCTCTATGGGCTTAAACAAGCTCTACGTGCGTGGTATGACAAGCTATCCGCGTTTCTAATCAAGTCAGGATTTACAAAAGGCGTGGTCGATCCAACTCTGTTCACCAGGAAAGTAGGCAAACATAATCTACTAGAACAAATAAATGTAGTATGATATCATCTTGCCTCTACCAATCCCAAAGCATGCAAATTATTTGCATTTGAGATGAAATCAACTTTCCAGATGTCGATGATGGGACAAATATCATTCTTTTTAGGATTACAAGTTCTCAAAATCCCAGAGCATCTTTATCAACCAAGTCCAATATGCTTAGGATAATCTTGATAAAACGTTTGTTTTGACCTCATGCAACACCCATTGACACTCCAATTTGCGGAGCGTCCCGACCTTGCTGAAGAAAAAGGAGGAAACAAAATTGATCCTACAAACGTTTCGTGGTATGGTTGCTCCCTTATGCATCTTAGTGCATCTAGACCAGACATAGTATTTGCCGGTTTGTATGTGTGCACCATACCCAGGCTAAGCCTACAAAAATGCACCTTACTGCTATAAAGCTGATCTTTCGATAACCAAAATGAACCATTAAACATGGGTCGTGGTATCCCGAAGACTCCGGCTTTGAAACTAAAAAGCTTTTGCAGATGCTGACTATGCAGGATGTCATGACACACGGAGAAGTACTTCTGGTTCTGCTCAATTTCTTGGACATCGACTTGTTAGTTGGTCTTCCAAAAAGCAAAAAAGTACTGCCATCTCCACTACAGAAGCTGAATACATTGCCCTATCAGGATGCTATGCTCAAATCCTTTGGATGCGTTCTCAACTCCGAGACTATGGATTTGTGTTCAACAAAATTCCGATGTATTGTGACAATCAAAGTGCAATCGCTCCTATGCCTTTAAATAGTGTTCAACAACTCGCGTTCCAATGCCACATTGATATTCGTCACCACTTGATCAGAGCAGGATATGAAAGGAAAGTTGTTGCGTTGTAATTTCGTGAGACAAATACAACTGCTGACATATTTACTGAAAAGCATTTACGATAGAAGCGCTTCGCAACACTACTCCCACTGCTTGGAGTTAAACAAATGTCACCAGAGACTCTCAAGGAACTCCTGGATGAGTCTGTCTCCGAGTAACCAAGTGTTTCACATTGTATCCTTTGTATATTTGTGTACACTTGCAAAAAAAAAAAAAAAATTTACTTAGTGTAGTATGGCTTGCAGTTATTTCAGACTGTAACCCGGTCTTAACCCAGAGATTTAGTGTACGTTTCAGTGCATTATTTCTTCCACAGACAAGAAGTTGTCTACGACCCGAACACTTTTTCTCATAAACAACTTGTTTTATCAAACATGTTCGGGTTAACCAAATCAAACATTGACACGGGTCATTGTTTGAGGGGGAGAATCAGGTATACTAACAGTTGTTGCAGGTCAAAAGGACGTCCTGTTGCTGATTCTATTGCTGAAAGATTGACACGACCAACCGCTTACAAATTCAAGACAGATTGCAGTATCATTCCTGTCTGGGTATTCTAAAGGTCTTGTTTCAATTGCTCACTTGATATTGTGCTATTTAAACTCACCTCATACTTTGAGGGGGAGATTGATACATTTTTAAGTCCATTCTAGATCAAAACCATTCACAAATTTCATACTTTTGATCGGGGGAGAAAATGTGACTTAAACATGTAAAACGGATAACTAATGATTCGATTGATTCTAAAATGCTAAGTCCCATCCTTGCATGTGCTAAACATCTTTCGATTATCGACGCACATGTGTAGGGGGAGTATAAGTGTTAAAATATCAAAAATGTCAAGATACCAAAATTTTTGTGTTATACACAAGTATCTTGATATATGAAAAAGAATCTTTTGTTTCATGTTCCGTGAAAGATGATCTTATGGAATGCTGAGGAAAGAGATGTTGTACCTCCAGGGTATTCGTAGAATGCTCATGCACTGGTCTTCGGACTGTGCCCACTAGTGGAAGTGGATTTCCATAAATGTACTTGTACAAGTTTGGATTTCCCGAGGCACTTCATATCTTTCATCGGATATTTACAAAACATCATCAGAAGCATTCTGATTTAAACATTCGTGTGTGGCCCCAAATAAATTCACAAGCACATCGAAATGTTTTTCAATCATTCTTTGCCACAGGCATCTACGTTACTTAATTGTATTAAAATAAAACGCCTAAAAAAACAAGAATTAACGGTATAGTCAGCAGATAGTAACTTGTACTTACTCACGACTTTTACATTCTATTAGTAGAAATACTTTATAGTGTGTAGTCTTCGACATTCTGTTCTAGAGAAACCGCGAACCATTAGGGAATCTGATCTTAGGTATTAGAGGACCTTTGCTTGACACGTACACAGGAAAACCTGTCAAGAGGTTCTTTTAATGAATCCTGTCTGATCACATGTGCAGTATTCGTACTGTAATCATTGATCTCACGAATCAAGGTTAATGTAACGAACAGATTGAGTAACCGTCTATACTACTCCGCTCCCTTCAAAATATAAAACCTTTGTGTTCACAAAAATGATTTTTCTTAGAACACATTAAGTGGATTTACATATCAAAATGTTTTGTTGTGCTAAAGCATGTTCTATGAATAGCGAAATGACGACTCAAAGTATCTGATGCAAGACATGCTCATATCCTTACACACCATATCGTGAAAGAATCAAGAAAGCTTACATACAAAGCTTCCGCACAATCTCTGAAAATCAATGTCTTCTTCAAATGCTAAAACAGTATGAAGATTAGAAGGAAAAAGAAATATCATCATCAAGCTTTTCCAGATTCCAACAGATATGAGCCATAGTGAGACTAAAGTTCAGCGTAGGCAAAGTCAGTAATTCAGAGAAGTAAAGCTTAAAACAAAGTCAATAGATCAAGATCAGTCAATCACATCAAGTTCTGAAGATCATGATCAAGGTGTTAAAGATTGAATTACCAAAGCACAACAAGTGAAGTACCCTATCAACAACGAGCTAAAGAGACAAGCACGAGTGAGCTTCAAACAACTTCTCATGACCTCATCTAGGGGGAGATTGTTAGGATCACATAAATGGACCCGAACAAAGAAGCTTCGGTCACTCGAAGATACAAGACAAAAGTCTAGCTCGTTAGGGCGTGTAAATATATGTAAACGGGCCATTAATGAAAAATGCCCCCAAAGCCTCCTAGGCTAATCCTTTTTTAGTATAAATACACTAGTTTAGTCAAAATTTAGGTTAGGCTAGTCAATGATAATATTGTTAGAGGTTTCTAGCCTCCAAAAGGTTCTGTCTTTCAATCATCAATAAAGTTTTAATTTTCTGCATCTTGATTCTACACATCATTGTTAAGGTTTGTATGAATGATCATGGAACCGTACACTTTCTCTCATCTGCAATCCATTGTCGCTTCTGGGCTTCCATTGACCACTTGTCATTGGGATAAAAGGACTACAATTAATCCTTAAGATAGATTATAACACAAATAAGGATTTTATTGCGGATGCTTTAATGTGACATAATTATTGTGTCCTAGACATAGGTATGATGTAACGCCCAAGTCATAAGAATGATAAGCCACCTCGAGAGAAGAATCATTGCAGTCCTATAATAAACAAACAACTTTCTATACGAATTAAAAAGGTTAATACAGTTTTCTTATATAAGGTTCGACCGCTCTTTCATCTTTTGTTAATTAGCTTGCGTGGGTTAAAGTGCCTTGAATTGATTATAGACACCAACCAAACCGTGCCAGTCTCTCAGGCTGAAAACCCCTTTTTCCCGTTAGAATTAGGATTTAGACTGACATAGGTTTAACATAGGTTTAGAATAGAATAGAATTAACATAGATTAGATAACCAAAATATTAATTAAATTGATAGATTTAACCTCGCTTTAAGTGTTCGACACCCTACTTACCATGGAACTACTATCGATCAGGTACACTGCCCGTTAAAGTGTTGTTTTTGGTTTAGAGTCGCAAAATAAAAATTTATAAACTTAATTATCTCAATATACCATACAACGACAACACATCAAGTTTTTGGCACCGCTGCCGGGGAGAGTGAAAATTAATCTTGATTTTTATTTGATATTTTAGTTTTTAACATTAGATTAGATCTAACCCTTAAGATTAGTGTAATTTAGATTAGTGTATATTCTTGTATATTCTGTAATATTTAAATATCTGTAATTAATTGTTGCTTAGTATATATTCGTGTGTTTAATGTTTGCATATTTAATTATTTTTCTTAATACACGTTCTAGTCGACAGTATGAAATACGGCCGTATCCAACTTCCATCGGATACGGCGTACTAGTTCTCTATCCAATACAGCGTATTCATCCTAACAGATTAATACGGCGTATCCACTTCCATTGGATACGGCATATCGATCATCTAGAACAGAAGCTGAAATATTTGATTTTCGTGCCAAATTTTTTACCTTTCTCCGGGACAAATCCTACTGATTGTTTATCCCTTGTTTCAGGTAGTGCATGACAAGGAGTTCTACGAGCGAAATATTTACACCTAAAAAGAACTGAACGAGAATATTGATCATCAAGGAGACACTCCAGGACTCAAGTCTTGAAGAATTTAGATACAGCCCGACTTTCAATCTACTATTCTGACCAAGAATACTTGAAGGAAGAAGAAGCAGAAGCAATGGCGGAAACCATGGAGGAATACATGAGCAAGACCCGAACGACCATGGATCAGGATTTCTAGCCATAAAATTTGATAACAAAGATCAATTATAACTGAAAGGACAATTTCTTCAGAGCTTCGAGAAATCACATATAGCGTTTCGGATAATGAGGAAGCAAATAAACATATTGAGAAAGTTCTTGAAATAGTTGACTTATTCCATGTTCCTAACATCACTGTGGATCAACTAATGCTCAGAGTCTTCCCTATATCCTTAACTAAAGCCGCAAGTTGTTGGCTAAGAAACAAACCAACTGGTTCGATCAAAACCTAGGAAGATCTTAAAACTAAGTTTTTGAACAAATATTGCCCACCTGGTCGAACTACGAAGAAAATGGAGGAAATCAACAACTTTTAGCAAGAGTCAGATGAAACCCTTTTTCAAGCATGGGAGTGCTTTAAAGAACTCTTGATGAAGTGTCCTCAACACTATTTGACTGAGATGCAGGAGGTAATTTTGTTCTACAATGGGTTGGATATTCTGACACGACAAATTCTTGACTCAAGAGGTGTCATTCCAACTAAGACTGCTGAAGATGCTAAAAAGGCCATCCAAGAAATGGCTGAATACTCTCAAAAATGGCATAATGGAACATCTAGAGAAAGAAGTACTGAGACTTCTGACAGACTGGCTGTTATACAAGCAACACTGAACAATCTAGGAAGGGAGATCAAGAAGGTGAATGAAAAAGTTTATGCTACTCAAGATGGATGTGAACAATGCAAAGGACCCCATTAAACCAAATATTTCCCATAAAAAGAATGGAAAACCCTAAAAGAAGCTTACTACACGCAACTTGGTGGACCTTTTCAAGGAGGGGGATATAGAGCAACAGCTCCAGGGTACTATCAAAGGAACAACGCAAATCCTTCGTACCAAGAACAGAGGCAATCTATGGAAGATACCCTGAGCAAATTCATGAGTGAATCAGCAAAGAGACACGAATAAAATTTCAATTTAATCAAAGAAATTTGAGCTACGACAGATGCTGTCATAAGAAACCAAGGAGCATCAATTAAAACTTTATAAATTCAAATCGGGTAAATGAGCAAGGTACTACAAGAAAAAAGGATTTGGAAGCCTACCAAGCTCAACTGAAACAAATCCGAGAGATCAAGTCAAGTCAATTTCTACCACTACTAAAGCTGATTCAGACTCGATACGCCGTATTGGATCATCCCAATACGCCGTATTCACTAGACAGAACAGTACACTATTGTACAAGTCAAGACAAACGACGGTTCCTTTTCCAAGTCGTTTAGATAATCATTATTGTAATCATGGACCAAAATTCACGGAAACTTATGAAGCTTCACATATCAATAACACCATACCCTAAAAGGAGAAAGACCCAGGGAGTTTTACTTTACCTTACTTTATTAATGATGTTTGTTTTGATAATACCCTTGTTGACTTAGAAGCTAGCGTTAGTGTATGCCTCTCTCAACCTACCTTAACTTAGGATTAGGCGAATTAGCTCACACTAGGTTGACAGTGGAATTGGCAGATAGGACTGTTAAATATCCAAAAGGAATAGCTGAAAACGTACTAGTAGGAATTGGTAAATTTACTTTCCTAGTAGACTTTATAATTCTTGATATGCCTGAGGATATCAAAGTGCCCTTGATCCTCGAAAGACCATTTTTGTCTACCGCATGTGCTAAGATTGATGTTTACAAAAGAAAGATTACTTTAAGAGTTGGGGAAGAAAAGATTATTTTCAAAAGTGTTAAACCTGCTAGTAGTATAATTAAAAGGGTCTACATGCTAAGTTTGAGAGAAAGAATGGAACTTGATTTAGAAGCTAAGCTTATGGGAGAGACTTTGGTGTTAAATAGATCATTAGACCCTTTCTTGGAAGATTACATTAAACTAAATGATCTAAATGAACCATTCGAGCTTAGAAGAAATCAAGGAGATGATTTGATGCCCACCATTGAGGAAGGTGAGGTAATTGAGGAATTTAGAACTAGGGATGAAGATCTTGATATTGGAATTGATGATTACCCTAGTTATTGTGACGATGATAAGAAGATCCATATAGATTGTACCCACAACTTAAAGTTTTCATGCATGATAGGATTTGAATTTACAATTTGAATTTTACACACGTCAACTTCTGAACTCAGTTATTGTACGTCAATGTAATGTCAAGAAAATTTCATAATTCAATAATGAAAAATAAGATGGTGTACAAAGGGGATAATGTCGTAGAAGCCTTAATGAATGTGCCTATCTTTGTTGGAACTTTTTCTATTATGACTGATTTTGCAATTTTGGAGGATATGGATGCTTATCGTGATGAATGAATGGGCGATATTTTTGTTGGTGAACCATTCTTAAGAGAATTTAAAATTAAAGCAAAATGTTTTGAAGGGATTATTACCCTTTAAAATGGTAATGATGAAGTAACTTACCAAATGGTGCGATCACATCCGAGGTTTAAAAACCACACGAATGAGCAATGTAACAAGATCCCACCATTACTGAAGATAAGTGAGAAAGATGTGAAGAATGAAATCTCGCATGCATACCAAAAGCTTAAGGGGTTCTACAAAGGAGTTTTAAATCTAGGACCCAATTACATTCGAAATGCGAAGACGGAAGAATGGCTCACACGCGGGCACATTAGCGTGCATGAGATGGAATAAAGAGGAAGCTGAAGAAAAGTCTAACTTAAAGACTTCGCTGTAAACAAAAGTGCTTCCCGGGAGACAACCCGGATTGTTATTTAATTTTGTTATCGAGTCTGTCTTCCCAGACATCAATACGGCGTATCCGCTCCATACCATACGGCGTATTGATTGTCTGGACGTTATCAGTCTTTATTTTATTGCACTTTAAAAACATTATTGTCAGATTTTGAATACGGCGTATTCACTAAACTGATACGCCGTATCCACCAGTCTGACCCGTAATTAGTTTGTTTAGTTTAGTTTAAATTAACCGTAGGTACCAAGATAGGAATGCACTTGTTCTTCCTATATTTTATACAGGACCTCGAGAAAGAAATATCGACGAAGTTGGTGGAATGCATATTTTCTGGAATTCTATGTGTGTGTTGTTCGTGCTAGGATTCAGACGCTTTTTCAGCACACAATCTTGCTCATAAACGCAACTTGGAGAATCTACCGAGCAAATATCAGGGGAGTTTCTCATTCTAATTCTTTTTAAATTCCCGTATTTAATGTTTTATATATACAACGAGGATGTTGTATAATTCAAGTGGGGGGATGGAATTAGAATGTTTACTTGTCCTAATTTTCACACTAAAATGCTTAAATTATGCTCAAATTTAAAAAAAATTCAAGCATACTTTTGTGAAATTACTTGATACATAACCCGCACACAATAACCCTTGTTAGATATTGTGAGGATTTAACCTTTCTGTTTCCAAATGTTTACCCAAATTCCACAAAATATGAGTGTGTCGGTGATGTTGTAGACTTTAGAACTTGGCTTGGTATATCACTTGAGACCACAATAATAAGTACTATGGATTTAGATAGAGTAACTTGTTTAAATTGGTAAATTTTAGGATTACACCCAAATCGCCTTTACATGTTGCTTATTAACTAACTACACCGGTTAGTTAACCTCATCTTTAGAGTGATGATCCATTAGAATAACCCGTAGAGCCAATCCTTTAGGAATTACACCAACTATTTGTTTCGTTACACCCTTACACCTTAACCTACCATGTTAGATTAAGTTTAATTTACAGTTGCTAGTTGCTTAAAGTGTAAAGTTTGTATTTCCCGAGTCTTGTGTCATTTTCTATCTTTGGTGCGGTTGGAAATTTGCACATTGCAAATGGGAATGTATATTAGTAGTCAAAACTCATGTGATTTTACTACCGTCACAATTATTGGTGAATCCGAAGACGAAGGAACTATCGAAGAAATTATCCGGAATTATTATGATCGTGAAGATGGTGAAACTACACCGAGATTTAAAGTATAGTTAGCAAAAAAAATAATCAAAAAATGAGAAAAATACAAAAAGAGAAAGAAAGTTTGAAGATAATCGTTTCGCAACTACCGAAGGAATTACACGAAGGATCTATTATTCGTTGATACGTCTAAAAAATCAATGATGTAGAGTATTGTACAAAGTGGAAGATATCGCCACTTGCCTTGTAGAGTATGTAATGTTTTGGGAAGATTGGGAAGTTGACCGTTATGGGAAAGCCAACTTAGGTTGTTGTTTTTGATCTATGATCTAGACGTTGTAAATAGTCGTGTATTTATCATGTAACGGTCGGGAAATAAGTGTCTAGCAACTTGTATTTTAAGTCTTAATCTATCTGTTTCTTGATTTTTATTTAACAATAATTTACTTCCCTCTCACCTGATGATTAGCCGCTGGTTTTACGCGAATGAGGATTCATACGAACATACATGTCTATTCCGTCGTTACGGCCATGTATGCATGTCTTGTACCTCGTTGGTTTACGACTTTTGGTGAAAGTTAGAATGTTCCTACCCTATATCTGTAACACCCCCATTTTTACAATATAGCAGCGGAAGCTAATCTGGGGTATTACTTCATGGAAACAACAATCATAATCATAGAAAACAACTTTAAAAGAGACGTTGTTGGAAAGTACTTCTGGTGAAAGATTGTAGAAAAGATAAACTGTAACGCCTTTCCATACAAAAACCATATTTACCATTATAAACATGTACACCTTCCGCTTAGCGGTGGAGATGTTGTATCCTGGCCAAGCTTATGATAGAATACTGTCACGACCGAAGCAATTGAGCGAATTAAGTTACATGTTACCACATAGATAGTTTAAGTTATTCTGAGTGTTTCATCTTCCTATTTCATGATTGATTTGGTTTTGTACTTGTAATAGATCGAAAAAGACTTTAATTAACGGGAAAATACCATAGGGAAACATTTTTTAAAACTTCTAAAGTCTACTTGAGGACAAGTAAGATTCAAGTGGGGGGATATTTGATGACATCAAATAACATCTATTTTATAGCATCATTTATCCCATGTTATTAACCCATTTTGTATAGTTATTGCAAAGAATTGTTACTTAATCGTTTATATTTGAGAATTGCATTAATTATGGAGTAATTGGTGAAAGTTAGCAAAAGGCGCACATTCTGGAGCTTAAATGAAGATATTTTAAAGATTACTATTCTGAAGACTAATTAGAGCTTAAATGAAGATATTTTGAAGATTACTATTCTGAAGACCAATACACCGTATCCATCAAGGAAGATACGGCGTATCCGTGCCTGCACTCACCAAAGACCACAGAGGAATAAAGATCAATACGCCGTATCCAAAGGACTCAATACGCCGTATTCAAGATATGGAATCAATAAAATATTGGAAGATATCAACCGTGGTCCCTACTATAAGAAATCCCCAATACGCCGTATCCAACACTTGGATACGCCGTATCTAACGGACTTACAGACCTTATATATAGAAAACTCAAAAACGAGTTTTAAGTGTGCTAAATCATATTCTCGATACCTAAACCACAAAAGTCAATTTTTAGAAGAGAAAAAGAGCAGAAGAGGTCGAGCAACGCTATCAATTCCATAGGAGACAACGTGTAATTCCATATACTTTAGTAATCATTCAGTTTTTGGTATCATTCGTTAACTCGGTTAGTTTACCTTGGCTAAATAATTGCTCTTGTATTTATTATGATGTTTGAAGGCTAATACCTTCGGGTATTAGCCATTATTATGAAGATCTGAATGTTTGGTATTTGTTTATCTCGATTTCTTGATTTATCGTTGAGTGCTTGTTTATGTTTATCAATTTATACTTGTTTACGCGCTTTTGTATGCGACCTATCATTCAACTGGATCTAGTGAAGCGGACCAAGCAGATCTAGAGTCCGGGATAGCTCTCCATATAGTAATTTATACATCTAGAATCATAGTTACACAAATATTGTCCTTCTAAGTCTGTGTCTAGGATACGCTTCAGGCTTAACTAGTTAATTGGATATTGCTAATGGTTTATTGATCGTGTTGACTAGCAGGTGACCTAGATAATTCAACAAGTAACGTTCTGATTCCATTGGATAGTTGGACAAGTGGACTACTAGTGTATAAATTGCCATTAAGCGGTAAGTGGGTAAAGTCTCTATGAGCTAGGGTTTAACAAGATCACCATTGCTTTAATCCCTAAGATAGATTATAATCAGCAAATAAGGATGCTTTATGCGGATGCTTTAATTATGACAGAATTATTGTGTCTAGGTCTTAGGATGATGTAACGCCTAAGTCTTAAGAATGATATGCCACCTCGAGAGAAGAAATCATTACACTTAATAAACAAACCAACTTTCTAATCAGATTAATAATGGTTAATACAGTTTTCTTATATAAGGTTCGACCGCTCTTTCATCTTTTGTTAATTAGCTTGCGTGGGTTAAAGTGCCTTGAATTGATTATAGACACCAACCAAACCGTGTCAGTCTCCCAGGCTGAAAACCCCTATTTTTTCTTGTTAGAATTAGGATTTAGACTGACATAGGTTTAAAATATAATAGAATTAACATAGATTATATAACCAAGATATTAATTAAATTGATAGATTTAACCTCGCTTTAAGTGTTCGACACCCTACTTACCATAAAACTACTACCGATCGGGTACACTTCCCGTTAAAGTGTTGTTTTTGGTTTAGTTGGCAAAATATAAATTTAAAACTTGAATCATCTTAAATATACCATACAACGACAGCACATCATAGATGCAAAAAAAATTGAAAAATTTAGAAAAATCGCAACAAAAAAGGCGAAGGAAAGTTTGAAGATAATCGTTTCGCAACTACCGAAGGAATTACACGAAGGATCGATTATTCGTTGATACAAATCGACGATGTAGAGTATTGTATAAAGTGGTAGATATCGCCACTTACCTTGTAAAGTATGTAAAGTATGGGATGATTGAGAAGTTGACCGTTACGGGAACGCCAACTTAGGTTGTTGTTTTTGATCTATGATCAAGACGTTGTAAATAGTCAGGAAAAAGCAACTTGTATTTTAGACTTAATCTATTTGTTTCATAATTTTTATTTAACAACAATTTACTTCTCTTTCCTAATGACTAACCGCTGGTTTTACGCGAATGAGGATTTGTACGAGCGTGCATGTCTATTCCGTCGTTACGGCCATGCATGCATGTCTCAGTTGCCTCTTTGGTTTATGACTTTTGGTGAAAGTTAGAAGGTCCCTACCCTATATCATTCTTCATCCTAACCGTTGGTTAAATTCGAATGAGGATGTGATCGAACACACATGTCTATTTCGTCGTTACGGCCATGTATGTGTGCTTCAGCTGCCTTGTTGGAATGGTACTTCTAGTGAAAGATTGAAGTATGATCAACCCTAAGCCTTATCTTATAAACCTATATGTACCTTTATAAACTTGTTACTCCTTAGCTTTAGCGATGGAGATGTGTATCCTTGCCAAGCTTATGATAGACTACGCGTCACGACCGAGCAATTGAGCGAATTAGTTACATGTTACCACATAGATTACTTGAGTGATTTGAGTGTTTTCATTTTCTTATTTCATGAGGTGTTTGGTTGTGTACTTGTAATAAATCAAATAAATGCTTTAATGGAAAATATCCTTAGGGATACATTTTTATAAACTTCTAAAGGCTACTTGAGGACAAGTAGGATTCAAGTGGGGGGATATTTGATGACATCAAATAACGTCTATTTATAGCATCATTTATCCCATGTTATTAACCCATTTTGTATAGTTATTTCAAAGAATTGTTACTTAATTGTTTATATTTAAGAATTGCAGTAATTATGGAGTAATTGGTAAAAGATAGCAAAAGGCGCGCATTCTTAAGCTTAAATGAAGATATTTTGAAGATTACTATTCTGAAGACTAATACACCGTATCCATCAAGGAAGATACGGCGTATCCATGCCTGCACTCACCAATGACCATACAGGAATAAAGCTCAATACGCTGTATCCAGAGAAACTCAATACGCCGTATCCAGAGAAACTCAATACGCCATATTCAAGATATAGTATTTGAATATTCTAGAAGATATCAAGCGTGGTCCCTACTCCAAGAAATCCCCAATACGCCGTATCTAACACATGGATACGCCGTATCGAACCGACTTCCAGACCTTATAAATAGAAAACTCAAAAATGAGTTTTAAGTGTGCTAAATCATATTCTTGATATCTAAACCACAAAATTCGATTTTCAGAGGAGAAAAAGAGCATAAGAGGTCGAGCAACGTTATCAATTCCATAGGAGACAACGTGTAATTCTATATACTTTAGTAATCGTTCAGTTTTTGGTATCATTCGTTAACTCGGTTAGTTTACCTTGGCTAAATAATTGCTCTTGTATTTATTATGACGTTTAAAGGCTAATACCTTCGGGTATTAGCCATTATTATGAAGATCTGAATGTTTGGTATTTGTTTATATCAATTTCTTGATTTATCGTTGAGTGCTTGTTTATGTTTATCAATTTATACTTGTTTACGCGCTTTTGTATGCGACCTATCATTCAACTAGATCTAGTGAAGTGGACCAAGCGGATCTAGAGTCTGGGATAGCTCTCCATATAGTAATTTATACATCTAGAATAATAGTTACACAAATATTGTCCTTCTAAGTCTGTGTCTAGGATATGCTTCGGGCTTAACTAGTTAATTGGATATTGTTGATGGTTTATTGATCGTGTTGACTAGCAGGTGACCTAGATAATTCAACAAGTAACGTTCTGATTCTATTGGATAGTTGGACAAGTAAACTACTAGTGTATAGATTGCCATTAAGCGGTAAGTGGGTAAAGTCTCTATGAGCTAGGGTTTAACAAGATGACCATTGTTTTAATCCCTAAGACATATTATAATCAGCAAATAAGGATGCTTTATGCGGATGCTTTAATTGTGACAGAATTAGTGTATCTAGGTCTTTGGATGATGTAACACCTAAGTCTTAAGAATGATATGCCACCTTGAGAGAAGAAATCGTTGCACTTAATAAATAAACTAACATTCTAATCAGATTAATAATGGTTAATACAGTTTTCTTATATAAGGTTCGACCGCTCTTTTATCTTTTGTCTATTATCTTGTGTGGGTAACAGTGTCTTGAATTCATTGTAGTTACTAACCAAACTGTTCCAGTCTCTCAGGCTGAAAACCCCCTTTTCCCGTTAGAATTAGGATTTAGACTGACATAGGTTTAACATAGGATTAGAATAGAATAGAATTAACATAACCAAGATATTAATTAAATTGATAGATTTAACCTCGCTTTAAGTGTTCAACACCTTACTTACTACGAAACTACTACCGATTGGGTACACTGCCCGTTAAAGTTTTGTTTTTGGTTGAGTAAGCAAAATATAAATTTAAAAATTGAATCATCTTAAATAAACCACACACTATAACACATCAGTTCCATTTCGCATAATGACAATTTAACTACTTTATCTGAAGCTAGTTAGATATTTTTAATTTGCGAAATGCAAATTGATTAGTCACTCTTCCTAGTAAATTTGTGTTAAAATTTAAAAGTTTAAAAATTCCATAATACGGGCGCCCCCATATCTTAGGCGGCCTCTAATCTTTTTCAGGCGGCCCCCTGATCGATATGGCACCACCACCAGCAAACACCAAAATCTATACTTAGTCAAAAAAATTCAAAACTGAAAAACAAACACCCCCTTCCTCTTGCTGCAGCGACGAACACAACCAAACCAACCCAAAAACCTAAAATAATTGTACTTCACGCTATGACCTTTGAATAATTGTTATACTCAAGGTTAACCAACTCAAATAGCTATTTGATAAAAGCGTTTGTGAAGTATTTAAAAGACTTTTGTTTGTCCGATATCAAAAAGAGATAAAAGAACTATCGGACAAGAGCATTTTAGGTATTCCTCCAATGTAACTAACTTAGTAAAGATCTAACTAAGGTTTGAGAAGCTAGTTAGTGTACAAGGGAATATTCTAAGAATATTCTTAACTTAGAGAGAAAGGTTGGATGTTATGGGGGGATTTGAAATTTAAATTTCAGATGTATTAGGCACATGTGTGAATTAGAGGAAGAGATAAGGATGAGTTGTGTGTGAGTTGACATAAGTTGATGTTGATGTGATGTAAGGGAGCCTCTTGATCATATTCAAAATCAAGGGTAGAGATGAGATGGTGAAGGGTAAGATGGATAGGTGAAGTTGCATGGTGGATAGAGATGTGTGCTTGTTTAGATAGAGAAGTATGTTTCTTTGTAATTTGAATTTCAATCCAGGGGAGTGATGTAAGATGGATTGATGAAGTGGTATGATCAAGGGTTAAGATGATAGAGTGAGTATGTGTGTGTGTGTGTGAAATTCAAATTGGTTTTTAAAGAAGAAGATGAATAGGAGGTATGTGGTGGAGAATGTTTTGATGTGATGTGGAGGAGCCTATGTTGAAATGTTGGGAGACAAGAAGTATACAAGGTACAAAGGTGTAAGAGAATGTAAGTTGTCCTATGTGAGGATAAGATGAAGAATGTTTAAGTGAGGAAGGTTTTATCTTATGAAGGCTGAAGAAGAAGATGTATGAAGATGATGGTGATTAGAGTGAAATCAAAGGATTGATTTGAGTTTATAATCACATTGCCAATAAGATGGAAAGAGTGGGCTTATGTGATTATGGGATGGTTTGAGAAAGGAGTGTTTAGAGTGTATGGAGGATATAATCATTTGTTGGGTAAGAAGGGTAAACAAATGATTAGGAAAGATGTGTTGTAGGAAGTATGGTATGGAGAGGTGTGGTATAGAAATGTTACTTAGAGGAATATGGGAGTTTGTAAATCATTTATAAGCAAGGAGGTAAGAAAAACCCAAAGCATGATTAACCTCCAAATACCACAAACTCAATTAGTCACTTGGACTTTAATCCATGATAATTAATAATAGATGTGATCACTAATCATCTTGATGCAGATAAGCTAACTGCTTTGCATCTCAAGTAAAGCATATCCCATAACGGCAAATGATGCGTTTACGTAAAGTGACATTTGACTTAGTTTGACCAATAAGAGATTAAAACCCTTTACATGATTAGTAACACCATACATCCGGATTAAGGTCAATTGAATACTTTCGTTTGATGGTATGTTGAAAGTAAGTTCATACTAGGTTTAGAAAGAAGTTTCGGCCTTCGCTAGAGGCGTTGAATAAAAGATTTGAGTTGGCGTTTTGTTGAAAAATAGAAGGATTCGTTTTTGCTCCTCTCTAAGTCTAAACCACATTTAGAGTGTTCCCAAATGCTCAAATACCATATACATACATTTATTGAAGTTTCCACATGTGTCGGGTAAGAGGAAAGCCGACAAAACTAAATCCGTAAAAACGGATACCGCGAGTGACACGCTGGCCACGCGCTGACGTATGCCCAGCGCGCTAGAATCACAAAATCTGTTTTTACGGATTTGGATACCGTTTGTTATTTTACGTTTTGAGAACGTTTTGATATGTAGCAAGATATATAGGGGTATTGCTATACACACTCCATCAAATCACGGTCATATCACAATTAATGTTATTTTTATTTTTTACACTTAAGGACCCAAACATTGTTTAGTCTATAAATATGGTAGATTAATCGTGCATCGCGATGCAATGACTATGCGAAAACGATAATAGTAGTATTACGAAGTTGTAATGATCGACGGTGAAATGCACTTGCTAGTAAATAAATATTGTGTAATGTTCGTTACAATATTTTATAATGTGTAAACATAAAGTAATATAAAATTTATGTCGTCTTTCCTTATTTCGGCGATGAAGAATTTGCTTGAGAAACATGTTCGAGAAAAAAATATATGATGAAAAATAAAATACGTATGCGGGAGAAAAATATATTACCTGTAGCTTTATTATTTGTATTTGTTAAATTGTTATTTTTGTGTTTAAATAGTTTGTACAATATGATTTATTATTTATATTGCTTAATTTGATATTAAGAGTTGTATTAATGACATTTAATGAAAATTGCTATAACTTGAAAGAAATCTTTTTGTGCTAAATTTGTTTGTACAATAAGCTTATTGATTTGTATTGCTTAAACTTAATTGTTTTAGTATTTTTTTAATAGAGAAAAAAAAGTTTTCTTATTACTCCTTCAGTCCCATAATTATAGTTCACCGACAAAAAATACGCAGTTTAAGAAAAACATCATCTTTACAGCTTTCTCTCTCTTACTTTTTGCACAATGACACTTTTACTCTTAACCAATTAATTTAAAACTTCTTTAAAGTTTGTAATAATAACATCAAGTGAGGGTGACATGGTAAACTTAATCTAAATTTTCTATCTATTTTTAGAAGTGAACAATTAATTTGAGACAAACAAAAAAGGAAACGTGGATTATAATTACGGGACAAAGGGAGTATATGTATTTTGGATATAAATAGAAAAATGGTTAACGATATAAGCATAATTAAAAAGATTGTGAAATTGTCAAACTGATAAGTTTCTTCATTAAAGTTTGTGCATTGTTATAAATTTTAATAGGGTACTACTATTGGTAACTCTGGCTCACTAAAAAAGTATTAAAAAAATACTAAAGATTCTTTTTGTACCTTTTTTTTTACAGTACAACGCAGTTTTATATTAGGTTTTGTTACGTATTTTTTGACAGTTTTATACTTTTGACTCGTTAAACTTTATAATTTTTATTCCGCACTTTCAGTCTCACAGTTTTATAATACAAGCAAAATTATAAAAATTGAAAAAAAACCCAGAAGAACAAGAGGGGTACAAATGGTGTTCTGAGGGTACGAATAACACAAGCTATTTTAATATTATATCAGTGTAAATAGGATATTTATTCGTGCAAATAGAACACCCCGATATATAGCCAAGAATCTGGATCGATTGAGAAGATTTTTATTTTGAGAAGATTGAGAATGTTTTCAAAAACGATAGATGTTTAACTTTGATTCAAGTTTTTCAAACGTGAAACTCATTTTAATAATTATAATTCAAAATGTGTAAAAAAAAATTTGAATCAATGTTAAAAATATCTAGACTTTGCGATATAAGTGCAATACTGAATCATCTGTACAAATTTACTGAACCATTAACATAACTCGATTTTAACAATGATTTGTGAATCAATTTGTGATCTTTAGATTCGATTCACCATTAAACGATGTTTACTTGTGAATAAAATCAAAAATATGAATCAATTTGCTCAAATAAAGATTTCTCAATCTTCTCAAAATAAAAACATTCTCAATGGAACCGGAGCCGATTAATACAAATAATTTGAAAAATGAGGATTTTAGAGTCATTAAAGAAGAAACAAACTAGTATATAGTGTGGGTCCTAGAGCAAGACACGCACAGAATCCGTTACACCACCAAATCACAATCCTACCCTTCCAAAATCTCCCCAATCCCCCACACTTTCCCGCCCAAAACAAACCCAATTCCGTCAATTTTTTTTTTTTTTTTTTCCAAAAAAAACCATTAATTGCTCCTTTAATTATCTTCTTCCTCACAACCATCACACAAGCCTTAAACCTTAAGCCTTCACCACATACAAACTTCTCAAGCTTAAACCCACACGTAACAACTCACATTCTCTTACACAATGTATTCTCTTTTACTTGTTGTCTCCTATATTCTAAACAAAGGCTCCTATGTGTCTTTTCACAACATTCTCCTAACTCACTCACTCACACATACTTACATTTGAATTTTAAACCATACACACACATACACACATAATCAAAGCTTCTTCTATACACTTCACTCATACACTCTTAAGTTTGAAATTCAAATCACATACACACGTACTCAAAGCTTTACATATACGCTCTTTGCTAACCTTCCCTACATAATACTATGCAACTAATCCTTTTTAAACATTCAAATTTCAAATTTGGACATCTTAGGCTCCCTGCTGTCACAACACCATCACTTCTCTTTTTACTTCCTCTGCAAACTCACACACAACTCACATCTCTTACACTCCTCATATTTGAATTTGAAATTTAAATTTTCCCCCTCACAAAATCCACATACAACCTTCTCAAGCTTAAACCCACATGTAACAACTCACATTCCCTTACATAATGTACTATATTGTACTTATTGTCTCCCACATTCTAAACAAAGGCTCTTATGTGTCTACTCACTCGCATACACTTATATTTGAATTTCAAACCACACACACACACACAATCAAAGCTTCTTCTATACATTTTACTCACACTCACTCACACACTCTCAAGTTTGAAATTCAAATCACACACACATTTACTCAAAGCTTCACACACACACACTTTGCTAAACCTTCCCCTGCATAATTCTATGCCAACTCACCCTTTCCTAACATTCAAATTTCTAAATTTGAATTTGAAATCTTAGGCTCCCTTATATCACTTCTCTTTCACTTTCTATGCCAACTCACACACAACCCACATCTGTTATACTCCTCACATTTAAATTTGAAATTCAAATTTCCCCTCTCACAACATCCACCCTTTCTCCCCAAGTTTGGTATATTCCTTTGACATATTCTATCTTCCTAACTTATGTAAATTCTTCACTTAACCATGGTTAGTTTCTAACCCATCCTAGTGCACACACAACCTTTTCACACACTTGATTTTGAAATTCAAGTGTGCTCTCTTTCACACAATGACAACTCACCCTAAACACTTTAATTTGAATTTTAAAATTCAAATCATGGGAGGCAAAACCTTTTATTCAGCACATGGGGAATACCCAAATACACCCTATGTCCAATGGCTCTTTTCTTTCTCTTTAAAATTAGACAAAAACCCCTAAAACTTCTTTTATACACTTCGCATAGGTTTTTATCAAATGGCTATTTGAGTTGGTTGACCTTGAGTGTAAGAATGATGGAAAGGTTAAAGTGTGAAGTATAATTTAAGGTTTAGCAAGAACGGGTATTTAAACGCCAAAACCATAGGTTTCTGACACGCTGGCGTGTGGGCGGCGCGCCAGAGGCTGTTAAGGATTGCACTGTTCTTAGGTTTTTGGCCCTCCTTGCCTCTTGTATTCCTCGCCTCTTGTCATTATTTTTTCCCTCTCTTTTCTCTTTTTATATCATCCGAGTCTAGCATCTAAAGTGTTCTAATCTTCTCACTTATCATTCTTTAAAAGAACACATCATTTCGCAAGAGAGATACACATGTACCTAATCTAAATTTGTATGTTATGTCGATGGTCTTCTTTCTTATACCCTTTCTTCAAGAATTAAGTCACTAGGTTAGGTTAGGGCTTGATTTCATCTATCAACACTTATTCAATTTGGTTGTAAAGGAAGTCTTGTATCTTTGTGATCAAGCCTAGATCATGTGGTGATCTAGTGGGGTTTGGTATACTTTCAAGGGGGAGTATTTGTGATCTTAGTAATCTAAGTGGTAGGTCAAATCATAGGTTCTTATGGGTGGTTTCCGAGGGGGGAATACAGTAGGGAGTATCTCTTCTTATTGAGCACCGAGCTTAGTGCGTATTGGTTGAGTGAAGTTGTATACGGTTTATAGTCCACCATAAGTATTATACTAGTGAATAGTATAGGTGTCGTGGATTCGCAACTGGATGTACGGGTGATATAAACCCCCCATCATGAACCAGTATATATTGTGGTGTCTATCTCTCTCTTTATATATATCTTTACTTTGGTTGTGTGGTTTCTTTGGTTGTGCATCACATATACTCTTTGAGACTTGAAGTTTTATAAACTTTGAAGAAGTCAAAAAGACCGTATTCCCCCCCCCCCTTATGGTTCTACAAGTTTCTTACACCACATATCATCAAACGATTAAGCTTAGCTTAAAAGACTCGCATCCATAAAGCTTTCGTGTAAAAGCACAGGCACAGCCAACATATATAAGCAGAAATGAAACATATAACAACAACAACATCTAGGGCTCAGATATCCAAGCAATCAGAAAGATAATTAACTCACCATGTCTACAAAGCTAATAATATGTCATGCCAACATCCACATATTCTTAACTTTGCTCAGGTTCGGTCACACATATTCATACTCTATCATCATAGCCAGTCACTGTCCACAGCAAAAAAAAACTAATTAAAATTGCACCAAAGAAATCTAGGATGCTACAAAATTAGTTATACTGGTGGAAGCAAAAGTAATGATGCCAATATAAAACCAACCATCCTTCCTTCCTCCACCCACCCTCTCAACCATCAACTTCGCAACAATAACAACTGCAAAGGCACACTTCAAAAATATTTTGTGTCATAATATAACAAAATACACCTACGCGTACAACAATTTAATATTAACCATGTATAAATCAAGTCAACATTCAAAGTCAACATGGTCAGCAGTTCAAAGTAACGGTCAACATTAAGATTCAAGTCACGTAACATTCAAAGTAGATTTATTAGTCTTATATTTGTATTGGGCCTAAGCCCATAGTAATGATTCTAGAATGATCTTTTGTATCTTATATATAGGATAGTTGTTATCAATTGTAAGGAAAGCAAATCAATTAGCCTTCAATGGTGAATTATCATATTCTAATATGGTATCAGAGCCATAAACACTCACCATCAAAAACCCTAAATAGCCTCTCCTTTTTTTTTCATACGCATGCTTGCTGCCAATTAAATAAGTTTTGCATAATGATTATTGCATAGCTAATTCAATATTGCTTTTTGCCGCTTATTAAAAACTTTGCATCTAGTATGATGATGTATAGTGCAACCAATTCGTTGTATCCTTGTGTTTACTTGGCAACCATCAGCCACGATCCAATTATTAGTCTTCGCTCAATCAGTCACCTATACCATCTTATGGAGCACCTGCTATGTCTCCAGCTCCGGCTTCTTATGCTCCTGCTCTTCCACATGCATTTCATACCATGACTCTTCAAAATCCAAACTGGAATATGGACACGGGAGCATCATCTAGTTGGCGGGACATACCAGTATATCATCTTGTCGCAATCAAGCATTTTTATCCATCTGTATTTGTTGGCCATGGTCACTCTATTCTGTCATCATAGGACATAGCTTTTTGTACATTTCTAAGCCTCTTCATCTTAATCATATTTTGTCACCTCATTATAATTAAGAATTTAATTTAGTTCATCAATTTACTCATGACAATGATGTTTCTATTGAATTTGATGCTTATGGTTTTTCGGTAAAGGATTACTAGACCGGATGATTCTTCTTGTTGTGATAGTACGGGAGACCTTTACCCGGTCACTCAGCAACCTTCGTCTCAAAATCCAGTAGTATTGCTTTCATTTAGTTCCACTACATGGCACAGACGCTTGGTCATCCTGGAGACGATGTGCTACGTCGTTTAGAGTCAGGCCATCTATTTCATGTCATAAACAAGTTGCTACCTTTGTGTCATGCATGCAATTAGGTAGAAACATGCTAAAGCTTCGTTTTCTAATTCCAAATCTTTGTTGATTTGTGTTTGAACTATTACTCGGATATTATGGACATCACCTATCCCAAGTGGAAGTGGAATTATATATTATGCTATATTTTAGATCATTTTTCACCTTTGTTTGGGTCTACCTTTGCATAAAAAATCTGATTTGTATGATAATTGTTGTCGCATTTCGTGCTACGTGGATAGACAATTTAATGTCGACATCAAGGCCTGGCAGTGTGACCTATGGTGTAGCGAATATGGACACACCGTTCCATGCACTTTTCGCCAAAATGGATACAATTTCGGTTTTCTTTCCCCTACTTCGCAACAGAATGGTAAATCGGATGCGTATGCTTCGCACAATTATATAACCTTATCCGTACATTACTCTTTCAAGTCAAATACCTCATCTTATCGGGGTGGAAGCTCTTAATTTGGCTGTCACCTTTTACAATAGCATTACCTTCTACGCAATTAGTAATGAAATACCATTCACCAAACTCTATACCAAACCCCCACATATGAACATTTGCGTGTCTTTGGATGTCTTTGCTTCCTCAGGTTGGAGCTTCACATAAACAAGAACAACGTTCACACTTTGCTATTTTCTTGGAATCCCCGCCATCTCGTGGTTATCGATGTCTGACTTAGCCACCAATAAAATTTTATTATCGAGACAGTGCGGTTTGATGAAGTGTTTTTCGTTTGAAAATGTTACGCCTTCTAATACACCAAAACATATGATTTCCTTTTACCACATATGCAAACTTACAACATCTGTTCCCACACCGAACCATTTGTTCAACACATGAATGCAAACCAAACCCCAATTAGCCCATATATAACCCCTCCAACCAGCCCACACAACTCGATACCATCCCTCTTAAGTATACACCAATCCACTTGGCTCCAACACAAATCCCCTGCCCCCGGTAGATAGCCATACTCCATTTCCATACATATTCATACAACCATGTTACCCATCACTGGTCAGCGTAAAGTGGGATTTCACACGCTTGGAATGTATGAATTGTCATGTTACCACTACTTCAAGCTTGGTCTATGATTCATGCTTTGTGATCTCACTGGCACGAACGTATGTTAGCTGAATTAATGCTTTATTAGTACGACCATGGCTAGTATCGTTCAGTCCCTTACTGATTAGTTTTCAGTTGATATACACCCCATTAAAGCCGCTTTTCTTCCTCCTTACACATTAGAAAGAGACCGTTACTCGACCAGAGGTTCTTGCATGATATCTCAAACTATATTAACACCTACCAACTACTTAATACCTAAATAAAATATCATTCAACACTAATCTACCCACCCTTAATAAAATTACCAACAATCTCTTAAAACATCACCCATTTAAATAATCAACCCACCAACATAAATACACCCTTTAAAATACATTAACTCCTACTATATAAACCTCTAATACTAAATAACTCTACTTAAAACTCACTACCCCATCAAAAAACAAATAAAACATCTTCACATCCAATCCAACAAAAAAAAACAACATATTCAACACTACAAAACCTCCAAAATCAAAAAACCCTTCAACAAACCCCTTATATAATCCACATCTTCAAATTACAACAACAAAAAATACAAAACATACCTTATTCCCATTTCAATAAAAATACACCCACCCCCAAATACTTTTCCCAAAATCTCTTACACATCCCCAATACCCCTATCTTACAATAATCACCCTTATACCTATTAACTTAATTATCACCCATACATAATCCCCCCACAAAAAATATCCCAATATGATCACCAACCCTACTACTACCCCAAACTCGCATACCAAACTAAATCCATTCCAACTATGTACTTTCTAAATATTCATTACCCACATCACCTCACTTACATCAATTACTCTTAATCTTCTCAATTTTCTTTTTACTCATTTAATATTTCCATATCTTACTTTATCATTATACTCAGCATACATGCTAACAACTTATTCTTATTTTTCTAGTTTTCCATTTACTTACTTAAACATCTATTATTTTGATTTTCTTGGCTGACAATTTATTATCAATTACTTCTAAACTTCAGTAATTCCCTTGTTCTTATATAGTTGAAGGCTTGATATCGAGGTGTTGTCATGTTGTTGATGAGAATGCATGGATCCTTATTTGGCTATGTTGATCTACATATCTCCACTATTTAACTGCTACCTTAGTTTAAAATTGACATTGTTAGAGCTGTCCTATAAGTCTGCAAAAACGGTTTCAAATCAAGCACTAACACTATGAGATCGACGTTCCATTTAGTTCGTAGTACTTTGTTGCTACGGTAACCAAGTTCGATATCCTTCATGTCCCTTCAAGATTCCCTGTATGAGATAATTTTTACGAAGGGACTACACACAACCACTGCATTTATTCATGAGTTTCGTCCTTGTGAACGTCGAAGATCTCCGTACACTGAGGGGGGGTATTAACCACGTATAAATAAGTCACATTCCAAAGTACCGGTCAGCATTAAAAGTCAACGGTCACCATTAAATATTCAAGTCAGGTCAACATTCCAGGTATATTTATAGTCATTAATTTGTATTGGCTAAGCCCATAGTAATGATTCTGTCTGATCTTTTGTATCTTATATATAGGATAGTTGTTATCAATTGAAGGCAAGCAGATCAATTAGCCTTCAATGGTGAATTATCATATACTAATATTTAATCCCACGACTTTTGCATAAAAGGATACGCGCAACCAAGAAACGTAAGCAGCGACGAACCATGGAACATTCACATTAAAGGCATACCTTGCCAGCAACCCAAAGAAGTCGTAATCTACCATGTTTAAAGTTCAGGTACTAACACGTCAAACTGTGAATGATCTCAACTTTGGCTGTAAAGTTACTAACCATGCCTCGACAGAATCACAGAAGCAGTCTCACATTTGCTCATACACATCCAACCATCCCAAAACAATCAAGAAATAGATAATCAACATGTACAAAACCCCACGTTTAGCTTTCCATAACACGTGTTGAGCTCAGATGCCCTAACATATCGGCTGCAAGAAACGGTTGCATTATCTGGCATCCATTTTTTTGCCACGCCTAGAACACAGCTCAGCATATAACCCAATCATAACAGCCAATCAAGTACAGTCTATAACCATTATCCTTTTATACGATCACGAAGCAATCATCGTTATAATTGACCAAAAATCAACCATCAGTAAACCTGTAGCCCATAGTCCGTATCAAGGATCCCATATACATACACACCTTTTTGGTCCTTCTATGTTTAGAACCCATAGAGCAACGAATCAGAGCGCAATATCCCAGCACTTTGAGAAAGCGCTAAGGGCGCTAGATATAATCCCAAGAAAGCACACCGTAAAACTCAAGACCATACCAAGCACCCTCAGACTTCTCAAAATCGCCTGCATTACGCAACAACGGAACATAGCGTACAATGTCATCAGTCTCAATAAGCTTTTAGGTAGCCAGATATAATCCTAGGAGAACACGTGACAAGACCCCCCCCCCCCCCCCCCTTAATATTAGCCCCCTCACTTACTCTCAAGATCTGCTACGTCCGAAGTTTTGCATGTCACAAAACATTTTTGGTCCTGCAGACATCTACAACATCAAAAAAACAAAAACATCAACAACCTCCACACAACACAAATTGCATAAACACAAATGTTTAAAGATTACATGTAGATATTCTTCCGTTTCTCATACATCTACAATCAGCCAACACACAAAAAAAGGAGGATCATTTGCCTACTACTCCCATGATTTTCTCTCTCAAATGTTTTGCTTAGTTACCATATCAAACGGCTGACAGAAAAGTTGCAATTTCTGCTTCAATTTTGGGCTATGCCTATATCCACCCCCCCATTTAGCAGATAATCAAATCATCACAACCAATTAAGTACCGTCCATAACAACAATTTTTTTATACAGTTACACAGCGACTGTCGTCATATGACTAAACATCAAATATCGGTAGATCTGGTAACCCACAACCAGCATAGAAAATACTCAGATGCACCTACACTTTTTTAGTCCTTTTATATTTAGAAATCATGCAACAATGAATCAGAGCGCATCATCTAAGCACTCTCATGAAGCGTTAAGAGTGCTAGATATAATCCCAAGAGAGCGCACCGTAAAACCTAAGACGATATCAAACACTCTCACACTTCTCAAGAATCGCCTACATTATATAATAACGAAGCAGACTATACGATGTTAACATTCTCAGCAAGCACTAAGAGTGCTAGATATAATCCTAAAGAAAAAAGCAGCAAGATCCAAGACTATCTGAACGCCCTCAGACTCCTCAAGAATCTGTTACATCATGATTTGAGGATCAAGAAAACATTTTCAGTCCTCTCAAAACTTTCGACAAACATCCAACAACAACATTCAACAACCCAATACACCACAGATTTGAGAAAATGATCAGCCAACCAAGAGTAAAAATGCAAATGCTATAAAGCTCAAGAACCCAAAAAACCACTTGCCTGACTCCATTTTCTCCAAGCTCACAAACCTTACACAAACACATATGAACAAACCTACTGATAGCATGCATGTCGGAAAAAACCACATATACAAACATATGAAATCATCACAGTCAAATAGAACACAACTTGTAACAAACCATATAAAATTAAACGCCACAATCACATCAGAAACGTTACACAAACAAAAACATATTACAAATCTAACAAAAAGCGAAGAAATCAAAATAACACAAATGCATTAACAAATCATAATAGAACAACACAATCAAACCAAAATGCAACATAAAACATACATGCATAAACCGTGATTCATCCAAACCACAACCTCTAAAAAACAAGCAAACCAAAAAACCATTTAGTGTGTGTGTATTTTTGTGTGAAAAAAATGACAAACGAAAACATTATATACTGGAAAATGTGCTCATGAAAAACGGTGTCAACATGCAACCTGGACCACTCAAGCTTAGTGGAGAAGCCACTTACTCTTGACATTATTTTGATCATCGCTACGTCGGCTCGGCTAGTGAACAGTTCGGATCAAGCCGCGGCTTCTCAGCGCTTCCAAGCCGATCCCCTCCCTCAAGCCGATCCCTGGCTTGGCGGCTTCGCAACAGTGTCGGCTCACACACAACTTAGATAAATGTTATATAGTATAATAACAACGATCATTCTCTAAAATATTGTTCTGGTAAGTGAAGTACAAAGTGTTCCATTAAACATTACAAACTTTTTGAAAGTGTTTCGATGTGCACGTTTAATTGACGTGTCAAGTTTATGTCATTAAATAGCAACGGACTTTCTCTAAAGTATAGTTTTGGTACGCAAACTATAAAGTGTTTTATTAAATGTTACAAAACTTGACGAAAGTGTTTCAATATACACATTTATGTGACGCGTCACATAAAAAACAATGATACGTGTTACATTTTGGGGTGTCACACGTCATTCCAAATGTGCATATCGAAATGTTATTCCAAATTTTGCAATATTTAATGAAATAGTTTTTAGTTCCTGTATCAAAAAGACACTTTACAGAAAGTTCATTGTTGTTCACTGACATAAACCGTAAAAAGTATCTAACATATATATAACAATATTACTTATCGTATGAGGTATAAATATTGTTCTACCATTTTTTTGAAATGGTGAATTATATTAATAATGCAAAACGTATAAACAACTTACACAAAGCATATGACTCTATGGACATGCCCAATGGTCGAAATTCAAAATACTGAACATCGCGATAAGTAAGCATTTACCATTCTTCTAGATAGAAATAATGAAGATGGGACCTAGGCTTAGGCTTCCATGAGAAAAGCACTTTGACTACATTTTTCTCTTGCAAACACCCCACCTGTAAGCATAAGTAAGCCATACTTTTTGCATACAGAGGCTCTTACATGAGGGCATCATCAATAAGTGAGAAAAATTTATGTTCATTAAGGCTCAATTACACAATGCTACACATTTACAGTAAACAGGCATAAATTTATGTTCATTAAGGCTCAATTACACAATGCTACACATTTACAGTAAACAGGCATCACACACGTGCATTTGAGTTATCTCAATGATACATCCCACATGAACTACATTTCTCAATCCAGTATGTTATAATATTCCTTTCTAGCAAGTGTAGCTTATCCTACAATTGATAAAACCAAATAGTCCAAGAAACAGGCCTCATCGGGCCGGCATTCCACCAAATATAAGGAAACCTTCCTTATGACCTTAAATAAGGCCTTTAACTGCACAATTTTCATTTAAAATTGTAATAATTCTTCTAACATCCATTACAATCCAAATGATCTTACGCAGAAAAATTCTCAAGATCAAATTACAAGGCCATATGTATCTCATTTCATTCCACTGTCCATATTCAACTCTTTTTAATAAAGACCATATTCCATTTCTCTTTAGCATTTTGCACTGCATAGGACTTTTTCACGGTAATAGAGACCAATCTATTCCTTATGTCTTTAGTCACAAGTTTAAATAGATCATCCTCACCAATGATACTTTTGAGCAACGAGACTAAAAAGAAGTAATAATGGAAATAAACCAAATATGATTATGTTGGGTTATAATCGATAATAATTATAATGTCAACTATTATTTGGTCTCTATGTCGGTTTTTCATTGAACCACAACCTTTGACACATAAGAAAAGGTTTAAATAACTATCGAGTCTGGTGGTCCAAAAACTAGAACCTAACCGAACCGGTCTAATTTTTGGTTTATAGTTTCAAGTTTTAACAAACTGGTCATCGGTTCCGGAAGAACATAATATCACAACCTCAAAACCGTATCGGATGAAGAAAAAATTATTAGCACTAAAAAGTAAAATGCGCAAAAGTAATACATGAAATTACAATTTAGAAATAATCAAACTTGTTTGGTGTCGAAAGTGTAATTACTAGTACTACTAATATATCCATATCCCTACTAGTAATAAGCTTAAACTGAACCATTGTCATGTTAATCTACTTAAGTATTATTTAGCTGTGTATTATTAAAAGATACAAAACTCTATTGAAAGCTAAATAAACTAATTGAGACTTTATGGCAATAAGTTCAAATCAATTCAAAGATCTTGTCGACTGTTCTCGACGCTACATATTCTCTCGTGTCCTTGAGTTACCTGAAGTGGTTTGGTTATGTTCACCGATGAACCATCGACATCGTCCTGATTATAAAATGTGACAGATTGTTAGCTTCACTATAATTAATCTATAACTAGAGAAAATAGAGTAGAGTATATAAAACGTAGTGTATCTTATGTTGAAATATTAGATTTAGGAAACATAAATCAAAAGTTCAGGCAAATACAAAATAACATCATTGTATTAGAAATTTCACATTCATTGTATTAGAAACTGAACGTGACAATTATAAGTTTTACCATGTTGAAACTCCAGTGACTTTATATGTCTAAATTATTAAATTTCTTTTATGTATATCATCTTCAAAAATCAGAATTCAGAATTTGTTTGGATATTCGAACAAAACATATACAAAACTTCACATGTTTTTAAAGAACTTCACAGTTTGGATATTCGAACAAAACATATACAAAACTTTTCGTAATTAAAATACCTCAGAATTTAGATCCGGGACAACATTACGACGCTTTCGGTTCATCGAAACACCTTTGTCACCCTTAAAAACCTCTTCGCAGCTAGACGAACTGCTGCGGGTGGCATAGCTTTATTATCAATCACAAAACCATCGGTACAGCTTGTACCATCACTACAACCAACTTTTTCTTCTTTATCATCATTAGTGGTTACACCTTTAGCAACACAAGTACCACAAACCGACACCGTGGACGATGAAAGTTTCTCACCAGAAGCTGCCCACGGTGTCGGGGAGTGGCATACATGGCAAAGAAGGTTTCTTAAATGTTTTGCTACTAGAAAGTTGGCTGAATGAACGTTTGCATCGCATGTCCAACATAAGTTTGCCCGGTCTGAATCGCAGTGGATCGTAGCCGTTGACTTACAAAGCTCGCATTTCTTCATCTTGTTCAACAATTTCATGGTTCTTGTTTTCTTGGATTGGAAAGCAATGGAAGGAAAATAATATAAGGTAAAATGATGTGATTTATAGACGAATGGAAAAGAAGAAACACTTGCTATCATCTATTGAAACCACCCTGCTTTTCCATATAAATAACAAATATGCCACTGTATTATTGTATGGAGGATAATATGAATTTGTAGACTTTTAGTACCAACTTCATGTTAAGGAATATGTAACGTGCTTAAGCATCTATATATGGGCGATGTACGAAGTATGCAATTATGTTAGGCTTCAAAATTTGCAATAGATTTATATCATGTGCGTCAAATACTTACACACACATAGGAATTGTTAAAATTATAGATATATTGAAGTTTTACTAAAATCTACTAAACATTAATGAAAGCTTATAAAAGTAACTAGTTTATGTTCATGTTTTATTTCTTTTTTTTTTTTGAACGACGACTTTTTATTAAGAAAAACTAGCAAGGAGGAGAAGTACAAAGAAATAATGAGAGGGTTTGTATACCAATCGTTCAGCTAAACAAAGTATTGATCTCCCCGACACCAGTCATAAGAACTACAATAATTCATCAAAAAAACGTCTCCTTAGATTTGGGCTTGGCTCGGAACATCTTCTTATTACGAAAATTCCATAGAAGCCCACCACCACACAACAAATCAATACCTTGGACATGAACTTTCTATTCTTCTTGGCCGTTTTACATTTATCGATCCAAGACCTCCATTCTCCGTAAGAGTTAATATCCTAAAGGCAGTCCCCACCGATTTATTAATTTAGAAATCTTCTTTGCCGAGTTACAAGCGAAGACCATGATCATTGGTTTCAATCCGGGCATCACAATTCACACAAGATAGGACTCAATATCTATACCAGTCTAAAAATGTTAAATTAGTAGTCACAGGAGTTGTCATTCCCTTCCAAGCGAAGGTGTTCACTTTGTGGGAACATATCGAAATCCACTAGTCTTTGATCACCTTTCGGAAGTAATCGCGAATCTATCATGTTTCTTGACGAAGCCACGGTATAACCACCAGAATTGTTCAATGTCCAAGACCATGAATCAGGAGACTGAGTAAGCACCACAGGGTTAATCACTTTCGCTAACTCTTCAACTTGAGTGAGTTCCAGCCCTCCTCTCGGATGTCTACGAAACGAATGGTAAGACTAGGATGCGCAAGTTTTTGACCTACTGTAATTTGTTTGCTGTTTTCGAGAGCATACGCTCTAGGAATTATTTTTAAGCTTGACCCCCATCACACCACACGTCATACGAATAAAGGAAAGGCCATTCCCAAAGTTTTCTTCTTCATGAACAAAGCAGGTTACTTACCTTTTTCTCAAGCCTATAAACCTCTTTAATAATATTTATCCAACATGAATAAGCTCTTTACCGACTCTCATCAATTCTTCCATTGGCTCGTGTATAGCCTTGATAACACGAGACCAAAGCATAGGCTCATGGGCCTAAATAATTCCAAACCCATTTAAATATCAATCTTCTATTAAGAGCATAAAGACTAAAAATACCTAGACCACCGTTATCTTTAGGAGCAAGAGCCTTCTTCCATTGACCTTCATTGTTAGGGATTTGCTAACAACAACATTATATAAGTTTTGTTTAAACATTTTATATTTACATTATTAACACCTTGTATCGATATATAATATGTGTCTAACTTGACATTTTTTATTTGATGTCATTTTTTGTTTCAATTGAATAAAAGATGGGATAATCACAAAAATATTCATTTTTTCAACCCTATTTCACGAAATACCCAATTATTTTCTCAAAAAGCCAAAATACCCATAAAAATCGTAATTTTTGATCATTTTTGACAATTTTGCGAAGTTGAAAAAAAAAATCTAAATTTTGATTTTTTTCGGAAAATATCTCATATTTGCGATATTTCCTTAAAAATCTAAAATTTTAGATTTTTTTTCAATTTCAAAAATTTGCGATATTTTTTAAAAATTTTGATTTTTTTTTTAAAATCTAAAATTTTTGATTTTTTTCAATTTCGAAAATTTACGAGTATTTTCACGTAAGTTTATACATATTTACATTTATGTGTGTAGCTTTTTATTGTTGATTTTGATAAATGACAGTGTGCCAGGTATTATATGCCCTCTTTACTGAGGGAGCACAATATCTTTTTTGCCTGCAATATAATTAATCGGACACTGTCTTTATCAAAAACAAACAATATAAGCTCACACATAAAAGCTGTAAATATGTATAAACTACGTGAAAATATCGTTAAATTTTTGGAAATTGAAAAAAATCGAAAATTTAGGTTTTTTAAGAAAAAAATCAAAATAAATTAAATATTTTGAAAAATATCGCAAATTTTCGAAATTGAAAAAAAATCTAAAATTTTAGATTTTTTAAGGAAATATCGCAAATTTGCGATATTTCCTAAAAAAATCTAAAATTTTAGATTTTTTTTCAATTTTGAAAATTTGCGATATTTTTCAAAAATATTTAATTTTTTTGATTTTTTCTTAAAAAATCTAAAATTTTGCTTTTTTTCAATTTCAAAAATTTTACTATATTTTTCACGTTATGTTTATACATATTTACACTTTTATGTGTGTAGCATTTATTGTTGTTTTTGATAAATGGCAGTGTGCCGATAATTATATTGCAGGCCAAAAACGTTTGTGCTCCATCAGATTAGAGAGAATATAATTCCGGCACATGTCATTATTCAAAATCAACAATATAAGTACACACATAAATAGTGTAAATATGTATAAATTACGTGAAAAATATCGTAACTTTTCGAAATTGAAAAAAATCAAAATTGTGATTTTAAAAAAAAATCAAAATTTTTTAAAAAATATCGGCAAATTTTTGAAATTGAAAAAATCTAAAATTTTAGGGATTTTTAACGGAAATATCGCAAATATGAGATATTTCCTAAAGAAAAATCTAAAATTTTGATGTTTTTTTTCAATTCGCAAATTGTTCACAAATGATCAAAAAATTCGATTTTTATGGGTATTTTGGCCTTTTTTTGAGAAAATAATTGTGGGGTATTTCGTTGAATTAGGGTTGAAAATGCATAATTTTGTGATTATCCCATCTTTATTCATTGAACAAAAAATGACATCAAATAAAAAATGTCAGTTAGCACATATTATATATCGATACAAGGTCTTTTTCGCTGTATTTTTTTTGTGCTAATAATGTAAATATCAAATGCTTAAACAAAATTATATAAATGTTGTATGTTAGCAAATCCCTAAACAATGACGGGTCAATGGTGAAGACGGCTCTTGCTCTAAAGCTAACGGTGGTTCTAGTATTTTTAGTCCTTTAAGCTCTCATAGAAGATAGATATATTAAATGGGTTTGGAGAATTTAGCCCCTGGCCTATGCTTTGGTCTCGTGTTATCAAGGCTATACACGGAGCCAATGGAACGATTGATGAGATTGGAGATTGGGTATAATGAGTAATTATGCTTGGATAAATATTAGTAAAGAGGTTAGGAGGCTTGAGGAAAAGGGTTTTCAACCTGCTTTTGTTCATGATGAAGAACTGGGGAATGGTTCCTTTCGCCTTTATTTGGGATGACGTGTGGGGTGATGGGGGCAAGCTTAAGAATTATCTCCCTAGAGCGTATGCTCTCGAAAACAGCAAACAAATTACCGTTAGTCAAAACTTGCGCATCTTAGTCTTTACCATTCGTTTCGTAGACCATCGAGTGGGGGCTGGACTCACTCACGTTGAAGAGTTTAGCGAAAGTGATTAACCTGTGGTGCTTACTCAGTCTCTATTCATGGTCTGGGCATGAACTAATTCTGATGGTTATACCGTGCTTCGTGAAGAAACATGATAGATTACGATTACTTCCGAAGAATTGATCTAAAGACTAGGTGGAATTCGTTATGTCCCGACAAAGTGACACCTTCGCTTGGAAGGTATATGACGAACTCCTTACTACTAGATTTAACATTTTGTAGACGTGGTATAGATATTGTGTCTCTATCTCGCTTTTTTGTGTGAATTGTGATGTCGGGATTTGAAACCCCAGTCTTTAGTTCATCGTTTGTAACACGGCAAAGGGAAGATTTCTAATTAATAATCGGTGGTGGGACGTGTCCTTTTATGGATCTTAATCTTACGGAGACTGGAGGTCTTGGCTCGCTAATGTTAAAACTGCCGAAGAAAATAAAAGCATGTTCCAAGTATTTTTTTGTATTGAGTGGCTTTATGGAATTTTCGTAATAGAAAGATGTTCGAGGCAAGCCCCAATTAAGGAGCGTTTTTTGATGAGATTTATTTGTAGTTTATGATGTGTCGGTTATAGATGCCAATACTTTGTTTAGCAGAGACGATTGGTATAAAAACGTCTTTATTCTTTTTAAATTTCTAGCTCCTTGCTAGTTTTTTTTAATAAAAAGTTCGTGTTAAAAAAAAAAGAAATAAAACATGACCATAAACCTAGTTACTTTTATGAGCTTTGCATTTGTTTAGTGATTTTAGTTAACACTTCAATATATTTCTTAATTTTAACAATTCCTATGTGCTGGTACGTAATTTGAGCATCCTGACTATAATATCTATTGAAAATTTGAAAGCCTTAACATAATTGTCATTACTTTCGTACATCGCCCATATATAGATGCTTAAGCACGTTACATATTCCTTAACATGAAGTTGGTACTAAAAGTCTACAAATTCATATTATCCTCCATACAATAATACAGTGGCATATTTGTTATTTATATGGAAAAGCAGGGTGGTTTCAATAGATGATAGCAAGTGTTTCTTCTTTTCAATTCGTCTATAAATCACATCATTTTACCTTATATTATTTTCCTTCCATTGTTTCTCAACAAGGACACACTAAGACCCATGAATTGTTGAAAACAAGATGAAGAAATGCGAGCTTTGTAAGTCAACCGCTACGATCCACTGCGATTCAGACCGGGCAAACTTATGTTGGACATGCGATGCAAACGTTCATTCAGCCAACTTTCTAGTAGCAAAACATTTAAGAAACCTTCTTTGCCATGTATGCCACTCCCCGACACCGTGGGCAGCTTCTGGTGAGAAACTTTCATCGTCCACGGTGTCGGTTTGTGGTACTTGTGTTGCTAAAGGTGTAACCACTAATGATGATAAAGAAGAAAAAGTTGGTTGTAGTGATGGTACAAGCTGTACCGATGGTTTTGTGATTGACAATAAAGCTATGCCACCCGCAGCAAGTTCGTCTAGCAGCGAAGAGGTTTTTAAGGGTGACAAAGGTGTTTCGATGAACCGAAAGCGTCGTAATGTTGTCCCGGATCTAAATTCTGAGGTATTTTGATTACGAAAAGTTTTGTATATGTTTTGTTCGAACATCCAAACTGTGAAGTTCTTTAAAAAAAAAACATGTGAAGTTTTGTATATGTTTTGTTCGAATATCCAAAAACAAATTCTGAATTCTGATTTTTGAAGATGATATACATAAAAGAAATTTAATAATTTAGACATATAAAGTCACTGGAGTTTCAACATGGTAAAACTTATAATTGTCACGTTCAGTTTCTAACACAATGAATCTGAAATTTCTAATACAATGATGTTATTTTGTATTTGCCTGAACTTTTGATTTATGTTTCCTAAATCTAATATGGTCAACAATAAGATTACCCACTACGATTTATTTATCTATACTCTTTTTCTTCATATTTATAGATTAATTATAGTGAAGCTAACAATCTGTCACATTTTATAATCAGGACGATGTCGATGGTTCATCGGTGAACATAAACCAAACCACTTCATTTAACTCAAGGAACACGAAGAGAATATGTAGCTCGAGAAAGTCGACAAGAACTTTTGAATTGGATTTGAACTTATTGCCATAGTCTCAATTGAGTTTATTTTAGATTTTCATAGAGTTTTTGTATCTTTTAATAAATACACAGCTAGAATATTACTTATAGTAGATTAACATGACAATGGTTCAGTTTAAGCTTATTACTAGTAGGGATATGGATATATTAGTAGTACTAGTAACTACACTTTCGACACCAAACAAGTTTGATTATTTCTAAATTGTAATTTCATGTATTACTTTTGCGCATTTTACTTTTTAGTGCTAATAATTTTTTTTTCATCCGATACGGTTTTGAGGTTGTGATATTATGTTCTTCCGGAACCGATGACCAGTTTGTTAAAACTTGAAACTATAAACCAAAAATTAGACCGGTTCGGTTAGGTTCTAGTTTTTGACACAGTCGATAGTTATTTAACCTTTTTCTTATGTGTCAAAGGTTTGTTGTTCAATGCAAAACGACATAGGAGACCCAATAATAGTTGATTTATAATTATTACGATTATAACCCAAATAATTATATTTGGTTTTATTTCCATTTTATTCTTTTAGTCTCGTTGCTCAAAAGTATCATTGGTGAGGATGATCTATTTAAACTTGTGACTAAAGACATAAGGAATAGATTGGTCTCTATTACCGTGAAAAAGTCCTATGCAGTGCAAAATGCTAAAGAGAAATGGAATATGGTCTTTATTATAAAGAGTTGAATATGGACAGTGGAATGAAATGAGATACATATGGCCTTGTAATTTGATCTTGAGAATTTTTCTGCGTAAGATCATTTGGATTGTAATGGATGTTAGAAGAATTATTACAATTTTAAATGAAAATTGTGCAGTTAAAGGCCTTATTTAAGGTCATAAGGAAGGTTTCCTTATATTTGGTGGAATGCCGGCCCGATGATGCCTGTTTCTTGGACTATTTGGTTTTATCAATTGTGAGGATTAAGCTACACTTGCTAAAAGGAATATATAGACGCTGGATTGAGAAATGTAGTCAATGTGGGATGTATCATTGAGATAACTCAATGCACGTGTGTGATGCCTGTTTACTGTAAATGTGTAGCATTGTGTAATTGAGCCTTAATGAACATAAATTTATGCCTGTTTACTGTAAATGTGTAGCATTGTGTAATTGAGCCTTAATGAACATAAATTTTCTCACTTATTGATGATGCCCTCATGTAAGAGCCTCTGTATGCAAAAAGTATGGCTTACTTATGCTTACAGGTGGGGTGTTTGCAAGAGAAAAATGTAGTCAAAAGTGATTTTTAGCATGGATGCCGTTAAGCCAGTCCATCTTCAATTATGTTCTAGCATTAGAGACCGGTGAATGCTTACTTTAGTCTCGTATGTTCAGTATTGAATTCTGACCCATTGGGCATGTCCATAGAGTCATATGCTTTGTGTAAGTTGTTTATACGTTTTGCATTATTAATATAATTCACCATTTCAAAAAAATGGTAGAACAATATTTATACCTCATACGATAAGTAATATTGTTATATCTATGTTAGATATTTTTAGGTTTATGTCATTGTGAACAAAACAATGCCCCCCCCCCCCCCCCCCCCCCCCCCCCCCCCCCCCCCCCCCCCCCCCCCCCCCCCCCCCCCCCCCCCACCCCCCCCCCCCCCCCCCCCCCCCCCCCCCCCCCTGAACACTTTCTGTAAAGTGTCTTTTTGATACAGGAACTAAAAACTATTTCATTAAATATTGCAAAATTTGGAATAACATTTCGATATGCACATTTGGATGACGTGTGACACCCCAAAATGTAACACGTATCATTGTTTTTTATGTGACGCGTCACATAAATGTGTATATTGAAACACTTTCGTCAAGTTTTGTAACATTTAATAAAACACTTTATAGTTTGCGTACCAAAACTATACTTTAGAGAAAGTCCGTTGCTATTTAATGACATAAACTTGACACGTCAATTAAACGTGCACATCGAAACACTTTCAAAAAGTTTGTAATGTTTAATGGAACACTTTGTACTTCACTTACCAGAACAATATTTTAGAGAATGATCGTTGTTATTATACTATATAACATTTATCTAAGTTGTGTGTGAGCCGACACTGTTGCGAAGCCGCCGAGCCAAGGATCGGCTTGAGGGAGGGGATCGGCTTGGAAGCGCTGAGAAGCCGCGGCTTGATCCGAACTGTTCACTAGCCGAGCCGACTGGAGTCGATGATTAAAATAATGTCAAGAGTTAGTGGCTTCTCCACTAAGCTTTGAGTTGTCCAGTTGCATGTTGTACACCTATTTTTCATGATCACATTTCCAGGTATTTAATGTTTTCTTTTGTCATTTTTTTCACACAAAAATACACACACACTAAATGGTTTTTTGGTTTGCTTGTTTTTTAGAGGTTGTGGTTTGGATGAATCACGGTTTATGCATGTATGTTTTATGTTGCATTTTGGTTTGATTGTGTTGTTCTATTATGATTTGTTAATGCATTTGTGTTATTTTGATTTCTTCTTTTGTTTGTTAGATTTGTATATATGTGTTATTTGTTTGTGTACGTTTCTGCTGTGCTTGTGGGTTTATTTTATTATGGTTTGTTACAAGTTGATGTTTATTTGACAGTGTGATATCATATGTTTTGTATATGTGGTTTTTTCGAATGCATGCTATCAGTAGGTTTGTTCATATGTGTTTGTGTAAGGTTTGTGAGCTTGGAGAAAATGGAGTCAGGCAAGTGGTTTTTTGGGTTCTTGAGCTTTATAGCATTTGCATTTTTTACTTTGGTTGCTGGATCATTTTTCTAAATCTGTGGTGTATTGGGTTGTTGAATGTTTGTTGTTTGGATGTTTGGTAGAAGTTTGCGAGGACTGAAAATGTTTTCTTGATCCTCAAATCATGATGTAACAGATTCTTGAGGAGTCTGAGGGCGTTCAGATAGTCTTGGATCTTGCTGCTTTTTTCTTTAGGATTATATCTAGCACTCTTAGTGCTTGCTGAGAATGTTAACATCGTATAGTCTGCTTCGTTATTATATAATGTAGGCGATTCTTGAGAAGTGTGAGAGTGTTTGATATCGTCTTAGGTTTTACGGTGCGCTCTCTTGGGATTATATCTAGCACTCTTAACGCTTCCTGAGAGTGTTTAGATGATGCGCTCTGATTCATTGTTGCATGATTTCTAAATATAAAAGGACTAAAAAAGTGTAGGTGCATCTGAGTATTTTCTATGCTGGTTGTGGGTTACCAGATCTATCGATATTTGATGTTTAGTCATATGACGACAGTCGCTGTGTAACTGTATAAAAAATTGTTGTTATGGACGGTACTTAATTGGTTGTGATGATTTGATTATCTGCTGAAATGTGATCTAGGCATAGCCAAAAATGGAAGGCAGAAATTGCAACCTTTTTCTGCAGCCGATTTGATATGGTAACTGAGCCAAAACAGTTTGAGAGAGAAATAAATGTGGAGTAGTAGGCAAATTGATCCTCCTTTTTTGTTGTGTGTTTGGCTGATTGTATATGTATGAGTAAACGTAAGAATATCTACATTAAATCTTTAGAACATTTGTGTTTTATTGAAATTTGTGTTGTGTTGAGGTTGTTGGATGTTTGTTTTTTGGATGTTTGGTAGATGTCTGCGAGGACCAAAAATGTTTTTTGACATGCAAAACTTCGACGTAGCAGATTCTTGAGGAGTTTGAAGTGATTGGTCTAATCTTAGGTCTTGTCACGTGTTCTCCTAGGATTATATCTGGCTACCTAAAAGCTTATTGAGACTGATGACATTGTACGCTATGTTCCGTTGTTGCGTAATGCAGGCGATTTTGAGAAGTCTGAGGGTGCTTGGTATGGTCTTGAGTTTTACGGTGTGCTTTCTTGGGATTATATCTAGCGCCCTTAGCGCTTTCTCAAAGTGCTGGGATATTGCGCTCTGATTCGTTGCTCTATGGGTTCTAAACATAGAAGGACCAAAAAGGTGTGTATGTATATGGGATCCTTGATACGGACTATGGGCTAAGGTTTCTGATGGTGATTTTTGGACAATTATAACGATGAATTGCTTCGAGATAGTATAAAAGGTAATGGTATAGATGTACTTGATTGGCTGTGATGATTGGGTTATATGGCTGAGCTGTGTTTAGGCGTGCAAAAGAAATGGATGCCAGATAATGCAACCGTTTCTTGCAGCCGATATGTTATGGCATCTGAGCTGCAACACTTTATGGGAAAGCTAAACGTGGGGTTTTGTACATGTTGATTATCTATTTCTTGATTGTTTTGGGATGGTTGGATGTGTATGAGCAAATGTGAGACTGCTTCTGTGATTCTGTCGAGGCATGGTTAGTAACTTTACAGCCAAAGTTGAGATCATTCACAGTTTGACGTGTTAGGTTACTGACTTTATAACCATGGTAGATTACGACTTCTTTTTCGATTGCTTGCAGATGTAAGCCTTTAATGTGAATGTTCCATGGTTCGTCGCTGCTTACGTTTCTTGGTTGCGCATATCCTTTTATGCAAAAGTCGTGGGATTAAATATTAGAATATGATAATTCACCATTGAAGGCTAATTGATTTGCTTTCCTTACAGTTGTAACAACTATACCTATATATAAGATACAACGATCATTCTAGAATATTACTATGGGGCTTAGGCCCAATACCAAATTAATGACTAATAAAATATACTTTGATGTGACTGACTTGAATATTTAATGTTGACCGTTGACTTTGAATGCTGACCGTTGACTTTGAATGTTGACTTGATTTATACATGGTTAATACCCCCCCTCAGTGTGAGCGGGAGATCTTCGGACGTTCAGGCTGGAGCGAAACTCAATGAATAAAGCAGTGGGTAGCCCGTTGTTAAAAAATATCTGCCTACGGAATCTTGAAGGGACATTGAAGAACTCGAATTGTCCCGAAGCAACAAAGTCACGAACAAAATGAACGTTTCGATCTCAATGTGTTTCGTGCGTGATGTTGACGGATTTGCGGGGGGGGGGGGGGGGGTGGGGAAACCATATAGACAGCACTAACATTGTCACAATAAACTAAGGTAGCAGTAAATAGAGGAGTATGAAGCTTCACATAGCAACTTTACGGAAATTCAAGCCAGTTCTGCAACAACAGTAGCAACACTCGATATTCAGCTTCAGCACCTAGAACGAGCAAGGTAAACCTGACGTTTCGCGACTGATAAAAATTGTCGCCAGAAACACACAATCAACACTCGGATGTTGACCGTCGAGGTATCAGGGGCACCCAGCCCACCTCAGCCACAGTATACGCGAGTAAGCTGAGTAGTAGATGATACATAAAGCTGCAGACCATAATCAAGAGTACCACGAACATAGCAAAGAATACGCTTCAAAGCAGTAAAGTGCGGATCATCACGAGGGTCCATGCATTATTAAAGACCGGACCTGTTGGACAGCATAAGATAAGTCTGGGCGCGTAAAGGTAAGATACTGAAGAGCACCAGCAAGGCTGCGATATAAGGTTGGGTCACTGACAGGGTCACCATCCGAACCAAGCTTGGACTCTGTATCAACAGGGGTCCGGCACGGGTTACAATTTTGCATATGAGCTCGCTCAAGAATTTCCTCTGCAAATTTTGATTAGTTAAAACACGCCAGTTGCGACGCTTGAGCAGAGAAAGGAAATACAAGACAATAATAGAGTGAACACGATCCGTTATAGCGAACTCACTGTGAGGGAAGTAATGATCCGTTGTAAAAAATGCCTGAAGACGATGCTGTAAGAATAATATCATCCACATAAAGTAACAAGTAAGCAATGTCGATCCTCGATGAAAGAAAATAAAGAGAATCAGTTTTACTATGCTGAAAACCGACTCGTGTAGCATAACTAGCAAAGCGCTGAAACCAAGCACGCGGGGCTTGCTTAAGCCCATACAAAGATCGCTGTAGGTGACAAACATAATTAGGATGTTAGGACAACAAACCAGGGAGGTGATGCATATAAACCGTCTAGATCAGTGACATGAAGAAAAGCGTTTTTTTTTTTACGTTCTAAGCTGATGATATGGGCCAGTCTAACGAGCAACTGCACGACTTAAACGTCCGTATGGTAGCTGGTTTAACCACCGGACTAAATGTCTCATCACAATCAATACCCTGCTGTTGACTGCGTCCGTTTGCAACAAGACGAGCCTTATACCTGCTTAATGAGCCATCTGCTTTAAATTTATGTTTGAAAAGCCACATAGAACGAACCACATTAACGTTAGCTGGACGAGGTACAAGAGCCCATGTTCCGTTACTAATTAAAGCATTATATCCTCTAACCTAGCTTCTTTCAGTGAAGGATCACGAACGAGCAACTGAACATGAGATGCGAGGAGCGGTGAAGTAGTAGGTAACAGTGACAATTCATACGTTCAAGCGGTTTGAAAATCCCAGCTTTAGCGCGAGTGACCATTGGATGGGTAGACATGGTTTGTGATGAATTATTTATGGGAAATGGAGTATGGCTATCTACCGTTTGGGCATGTGATTGTGTTGGAGCCGAAGTTGGGATGGGTGTGAGTATAAGAGGGCATGGGTATCGAGATGTGGGGCTGGTTGGCTGGGGTTATATGATGGGGCGTACTTGGGGTGTTTGTTCCTTCATGTGTGGACAAATGGTTCGTGGTGGGACATTGGTTGTTAGTTTGTATAGTGGTAAAAGGAAATCTAGTTGGTTGTCTTAAAGGCGTAACATTTTCAACAGGAAAATCGTTTCATCAAAAACCCGCATCACAGGTCTCCGAAATATAGAATTTTATTGGAGGTACGTTCGAGACATCGAATAAACTACGGATGATTGGCGGGGTAACCAAGAAATAAGCAAGGTGTGGAACTTTGTTCTAGTTTATGTGAAGCCTCAACATGAGGATGATGCAAAGAACATCCTAACGACACGCCAAGATTCTTCATATGTGGGGGTTATGGGTTATAGGTTTGGTGAATGTATTTCATTACTTACTGGCGGGAAGAGTAATCTATTTAAAAGTTGAGCAGCCATATTAAGAGCTTCCACCCAATAAGATGGAGGTATGTGAGCTTGAAAGAGTAATGTACGGATAAGGTTATTAATGGTGCGAAGCATACGCTCGGATTTACCATTCTGTTGCGAAGTACGAGGGCAAGAAAACCAAAATTGTATGCCATTTTGGCGGAAAAGTTCATGGAAACGGGTGTTGTCATATTCGCCACCATGGTCACACTGCAAGGCCTTGATGTCGACATGAAATTGTCTATTCACGTAAGCACGAAATGTTTTATTTCGACAACTTATCAACAAATCAGATTTTTTAAGCAAAGGTAGACCCAAACAAAGTGTGACAAAAATGATCTAAAAATATAGCTTAATTATTTAATTCCACTTTCACGTGGAATAGGTGATGTCCCTCATATCCGAGTGAATGATTTCAAACACAGAATCAACCAAAGATTGGAATTATAAAACGGAAGCTTAGCATGTTTACCTAATTGACATGCATGACACAAAGTAGGCAACTTTGGTTTATGACATGAAATTAGATTTCCTGACTCTAAACGACGTAGCACATCGTCTCCAGGATGACCCAGGCGTCTGTGCCATGTAGTGGAACTAAATGAAAGCAATACTACTGGATTTTGAGACGAAGGTTGCTGAGTGACCGGGTAAAGGTCTCCCGTACTATCACAAACGAAGAAGAATCCGTCTCCGGTATGGTAATCCTTTACCGAAAAACCATAAAGCATACATCACAGAACATCATTGTCACGAGTAAATTGCATGAACTGAAATTAAATGCTTCATTATATGAGTGTGACAAGGAATATGATTAAGAAATGAGGGCTTAGAAAGATGTATGCCAAAAGCTATGTCCAGTATGGAGTGAAGGAAATGAATAGAGTGACCATTGCCAACAAATACAGATGGATAAATGCTTGAATTGCTACAAGATGTGAGTATACTTGTATTGTCCGCCAAATGAGATGATGCTCCCGTGTCCATATTCCAGTTTGGATTTTGAAGAGTCATGGTATGAAATGCATGTGGAGGGGTAGGAGCATAAGAAACCGGGCGGGCAGAAAGCAGGTGCTCCTATAATAATGTATAGGTGACTGTTGCGCCGGAAGAACTAATAAATTGGATCGGTGGCTGAGGGTTGCCAAGGTACACACAAGGGATTACACGAATTGGGTCTGACCACTCTACATCATCATACTAGATGCAACGTTTTAAATAAGCGGCAAAACAGGCAATATTGAATTAGCTATGCAATAATCATTATGCAAAACTTATTTAATTGGCAGCAAGCATGCGTATGAAAAAAAAGGGGAGAGGCTATTTAGGGTTTTTGATGGTGAGTGTTTATGGCTCTGATTACCATATTAGAATATGATAATTCACCATTGAAGGCTAATTGATTTGCTTCCCTTACAATTGATAACAACTATCCTATATATAAGATACAAAAGATCATTCTAGAATCATTACTATGGGCTTAGGCCCCCAATACAATTAATGATAATAAAATATACTTTGATGTTGACTGACTTGAATATTTAATGTTGAACGTTGACTTTGAATGCTGACCGTATGACCTTTGATGTTGACTTGATTACTACATGGATAATATTAAAATTGTTGTACGCGTAGGGTATTTTAGTTATATTTGGAACAAAATTATTTTTGATTTCTTGAGCATAAAAGTGTGCCTTTGCAGTTGTTATTGTTGCGAAGTTGATGGTTGAGAGGGTGGGTGGAGGAAGGAAGGATGGTTGGTTTTATATTGGCATCATTACTTTTGCTTCCACCAGTATAACTAATTTTGTAGCATCCTAGATTTCTTTGGTGCAATTTTAATTAGTTTTTTTTTGCTGTGGACAGTGACTGGCTATGATGATAGAGTATGAATATGTGTGACCGAACCTGAGCAAAGTTAAGAATATGTGGATGTTGGCATGACATATTATTAGCTTTGTAGACATGGTGAGTTAATTATCTTTCTGATTGCTTGGATATCTGAGCCCTAGATGTTGTTGTTGTTATATGTTTCATTTCTGCTTATATATGTTGGCTGTGCCTGTGCTTTTACACGAAAGCTTTTGGCATGCGAGTCTTTTAAGCTAAGCTTAATCGTTTGATGATATGTGGTGTAAGAAACTTGTAGAACCATAGAGGGGGGGGGGGAGTGGGCGAAATACGGTCTTTTTGACTTCTTCAAAAGTTTATAAAACTTCAAGTCTCAAAGAGTATATGTGATGCACAACCCAAAGAAACACACAACCAAAGTACGGTATAATATTAAAGAGAGAGATAGACACCACCATACTATCTGGTTCATGCTTGGGGTGGTTTATATCACCCGTCATCCAGTTGCGAAACCAGACACCCTATACTATTCACTAGTATAATACTTATGGTGGACTATAAACCGTATACAACTTCACTCAACCAATACGCACTAAGCTCGGTGCTCAATAAGAAGAGATACTCCCTACTGTATTCCCCCCTCGGAAACCACCCATAAGAACCTATGATTTGACCTACCACTTAGATTACTAAGATCACAAATACTCCCCCTTGAAAGTATACCAAACCCCACTAGATCACCACATGATCTAGGCTTGATCACAAAGATACAAGACTTCCTTTACAACCAAATTGAATACGTGTTGATAGATGAATCAAGCCCTAACCTAACCTAGTGACTTAATTCTTGAAGAACGGTATAAGAAAGAAAGACCATCGACGAATAACATACAAATTTAGATTAGGTACATGTGTATCTCTCTTGCGAAATGATGTGTTCTTTTAACGAATGATAAGTGAGAAGATTAGAACACTTTAGATGCTAGACTCGGATGATATAAAAAGAGAAAAGAGAGGGAAAAATAATGTCACGAGGCGAGGAATACAAGAGGCAAGGAGGGCCAAAAAAACTAAGAACAGTGCATCCTTAACAGCCTCTGGCGCGCCGCCCACACGCCAGGTGGATTTTTGGTGTTCTTTGTCGTAAACTATGAGTTTGGCGTTTTAAATACCCGTTCTTGCTAAACCTTAAATTATACTTCACACTTTGACCTTTCCATTATTCTTACACTCAAGGTCAACCAACTCAAATAGCATTTGATAAAAACCTATGCGAAGTGTATAAAAGAAGTTTTAGGGGTTTTTGTCTAATTTTAAAGAGAAAGAAAAGAGCATTGACATTGGGTGTATTTGGGTATTCCCCATGTGATGAATAAAGGTTTTGTCTCCCATGATTTGGATTTCAAAATTCAAATTAAAGTGTTTAGGGTGAGTTGTCATTGTGTGAAAGAAAGCGCACTTGAATTTCAAAATCAAGTGTGTGAAAAGGTTGTGTGTGTACTAGGATGGGTTAGAAACTAACCATGGTTAAGTGAAGAATTTGCATAAGTTAGGAAGATAGAATATGTCAAAGGAATATACCAAACTTGGGGAGAAAGGGTGGCTATGTAGTGAGAGGGGAAATTTTGAATTTCAAATTTAAATCGTGAGGCGTATACAGATGTGGGTTGAGTGATGTGGTTGGATAGAAAGTGAAGAGAAGTTATAGAAGGGAAGCCTAACGATTTCAAATTTTCAAATTTGAAATATTTGAATGTTAAGAAAGGGTGAGTTGGCATAGCATTGTTGTCGGGGAAGGTTTAGCCAAGTGTGTAGTGTGTGAGCATTTGAGTAAATGTGTTGTGTGATTTGAATTTCAAACTTGAGAGTGTGTGAGTGAGTGTGAGTAAAATGTATAGAAGAAGCTTTGATTGTGTGTGTGTGTGTGGTTTGAAATTCAAATATAAGTGTATGCGAGTGAGTAGACACATAAGAGCCTTTGTTTAGAATGTGGGGATCATACGTACAATATAGACATTTGTAGGGAATGTGAGTTGTTAATGTGGGTTTAAGGTTGAGAAGGTTGTATGTGGATTTTGTAAGGGGGAAAATTTAAATTTCAAATTCAAATATGAGGAGTGTAAGAGATGTGAGTTGTGTGTGAGTTGGCATAGGAAGTAAAAGAGAAGTGATGGTGTTGTGACAGAAGGGAGCCTAAGATTTCAAATTTTGAAATTTGAATGTTAAGAAAGGATTAGTTGGCATAGAATTATGTAGGGGAAGGTTTAGCAAAGAGCGTATATGTAAAGCTTTGAGTACGTGTGTATGTGATTTGAATTTCAAACTTAAGAGTGTATGAGTGAAGTGTATAGAAGAAGCTTTGATTATGTTGTGATGTGTGTGTATGGTTTAAATTCAAGAATGTAAGTTATGTGTTGAGTGAGTGAGTTAGGAGATGTTGTGAAAAGCCTCATAGGCCTTTGTTTTAGAATTATAGGAGCAACAAGTACAAGAGAGTACATTGTGTAAGGGAATGTGAGTTGTCACATGTGGGTTTAAGCTTGGGAAGGTTGTATGTGGTGAAGGCTTAAGGTTTAAGGCTTGTGTGATGGTTGTGAGGAAGAAGATAATTAAAGGAGCAATTATATGGGTGAATCATATTGCGTTTTAAGAAAAAAAGAATTATGCAATAATGATTAGGGAATGTATTTGAGAAATGGGAATAATGTTTGTAGGAATGTTGTGATTATGTAGGAGAGTGTGTATAATCATTTGTTTTGGGAAGAGATGTTTAACAAATGATTAAATGAATGTTTAGTGGAAGGTGGTGTGTAAGATATATGGTAGTTGTAAAACATTTAAGTGTAGGAAGTGATAAAAATCAAAGTATAATCAACTTCCAAATAACACAAACTCAAATAGTCATTAAGTCATAATCCATGAATAATCAACAATGGACATGATCACTAATAATCTTGATGCAAAAAAGTTATGTGATTTGCATCTCAAGTAAAGCACATCCCGTAAGGGAAAGTATGCATTTACGCAAAATGACCTTTAACTTTGTTTGACCATTAAGGGAGTAAAACCAGTTACGTGATTAGAGACAACGTAAATCCGGATTAAAGTCAAATGAATACTTGCGTTTGATGGTATGTTGCAAGTATGATTCTACTAGGTTTAGAAAAGTAGTTTTTGCCTTGGCTAAAGGCATTTGATAAAGAAAATGAGTTGGCATTTTGTTGAAAGCGAGAGGACTTATTTTTTCTCCTCTTTAAGTCTAAACCTCGATTTGAGTGTTTCTACTAAACCAAATATCATATTCATACATGTATTAAAAGATCCACATGTGTCGGTGATGACATCAAATAGTTAATACTTTTATATATCAAATTCTTGTGTTTATTGCCTTGCTTTATATTGTTTTATTTGAATATGATATTGATTTCGTTCATATTTGCAGATTCTGGTTAATCAAGGCGTTGGAACGAAAAGATGCAATAAATGCCCAAGAAATTGGTATGGAGGTCTAAACAAGAATAATACCGATACTAAGTTATTTAGCATAGATACTAGATCCACTATTAGAGGTACTATATTTCTCCAAACGGGCAACTAAATGCTAAAACAAAGACTAGTACCACTACTAAATAATTTAGTAGAGGTACTATATTTCTGAAGGAAAAGAAACGCAGGAGAAGAAAGAGTTACGACGTAATCAACTCGTTAGAGTTACTTTGTAACCTTCAACGTGATGAAGAAGGTTCTTATTGACGTCAAGACTACGACATAAGTAGACCGTTATGGTTACGCCGTTACAAGTGAAGAAATGAAGCCGAAAGTTAAGACTGTTCACGAAATACCCCTAGAAAGGTGTTTAGTATTTTGACCATAACTTCTTCACACGAGCTCCTTTTTATCTGATTGAAGTGGCCATGGAAAGAGGAAAGAGATATCTACGACTTTCATGTTTTGAGCTAAGCCTGGATCGCAATTAAAGAATATTTAATGCGTAACTATTGCAACTACGCCGTAACTAGGGAAGAAAAACAATTCAAGAATTCAAGAAGAAAGTTAGGCGTAGTTCTTCACTTACAACTACACTGTAACTATATCGACATCAGCAAAAACCTATAAATACAAGCCCTAACTCGCCCATAAAGGGTGTATGGACCCTAGGACCGATTAAGGGTTCAGAGGAGGACGAAATTCACCATCTTCAAGCTGCTTTCAAGGGGAGAAGACACCATCATCATCATATTAGATTTGTTTGATTATCAAACATTATGTTCTTCATTACTTTCATTATTAACATTGATTTTGATTGTATGACCATGATCTTTGGCTAAATATTTCATGTGTTACCCTTATTACAAATTAATGATTGTTGGTTTGATGATGAAAATACATATTAGGAGACACTTAAAATCATTATCGAAAGCTTGAAAGCGAGGACATGCCTTATATGTGCGTTAGAAGAGAATCAAGTGAAGAAACAAAGTCATAAGATGAAATCAAGTTTATATGATGACCGTAGAGGATGCTTTAGTATTTTGGCCATAACTCCTTCATCCGGACTCCGATTTACGTGATTCAAAAGGCCACGGAAAGGGAAAAAGAAGATCTACAACTTGAACAAGGAATCAACACTTTTTTTTGGCGTGATGGAGCATGAGGGTCGCGCCATTCTCAAATCCATTTACGGATTTTGAACATCTGCTTTCTTTTACCCGACACATTTGGAAACTTAAGTAAATGTATGTATATGATATTTGAGCATTTAGGAACACTCTAAATGAGGTTTAGACTTAGAGAGGAGCAAAAACGAATCCTTCTGTTTTTCAACAAAACGCCAACTCAAATTCTTTATCAACCCTCTAGCCACGGCCCAACATTCATCTAATCTAGTACGCTCATATTTCAACATACCATTAACAAAAGTATTCATTTGACCTTAATATGGATTTATGTTGTTCCTAATCATGTAACAGGTTTTACTCCCTTATTGGTCAAACTAAGTCAAAGGTCACTTTGTGTAAACGCATCCTTTCATGTTATGAGATATGCTTTACTTAAGATGTAAAGCACTTAGCTTGTTTGCATCAGGATGATTAGTGATCAAAATCCGTTCTTGATCATCTTGGATTAAAGTCTAAATGACTAAATGAGATGGTGGTATTTAGAGATTAATTCTACTTTGAGTTTTCTTAACTCCTTACCTATAAATGTTTTACAAACTCGCATGTATTCCTCACATATACAAGTCCATACCTCCTTCTCCACAATCCTATAAACCATCCTTATAATCATTTATTCACTCCTTTTTTACCCAACAAATGATTTCATATTTTCACACACTCTAATTACTTTTTTTCTCAATCAAAACTCAGAATCACATCATGTCACTATTTTCTCTCTTATTGGCAATGTGATTATAAACCCAAATCAATCCTTTGATTTTATTCTTATCTTTATCTTATTCATCTTCATCTTCAAACCTTCAAGCCTACACTGTCTACACAAAACCGTTCTCCGTTCGAATTAAACCCACATGCCAACTCATATTCCCTTATACATCTTCTTCTTCAGCCTTCATAAGATAAAACCTTCCTCACTTAAACATTCTTTATCTTATCCTCACATAGGACAACTTACATTCTCTTACACCTTTGTACCTTGTGTACTTCTTGTCCTCCAACATTTCAACATAGGCTCCTCCACATCACATCAAAACATTCTCCACCACATACCTCCTATTCATCTTCTTCTTTAAAAACCAATTTGAATTTCACACACACACACACACATACACATACTCACTCTATCATCTTAACCCTTGATCATACCACTTTATTAATCCATCTTACATCACTCCCCTGGATTGAAATTCAAATTACAAACAAACATACTTCTCCATCTAAACAAGCACACATCTATATCCACCATGTAACTTCACCTATCCATCTTACCCTTCACCATCTCATCTCTACCCTTGATTTTGAATATGATTAAGAGGCTCCCTTACATCACATCAACATCAACTTATGTCAACTCATACACAACTCATCCTTATCTCTTCCTCTAATTCACACATGTGCCTAATACATCTGAAATTCAAATTTCAAATCCCCCCATAACATCCAACCTTTCTCTCTAAGTTAAGAATATTCTTAGAATATTCCCTTGTACCCTAACTAGCTTCTCAAACCTTAGTTAGATCTTTACTAAATTAGTTACATTGGAGGAATACCTAAAATGCTCTTGTCCGATAGTTCTTTTATCTTTTTTCGATATCGGACAAACAAAAGTCTTTTAAATACTTCACAAACGCTATTATCAAATAGCTATTTGAGTTGGTTAACCTTGAGTATAACAATTATTCAAAGGTCATAACGTGAAGTACAATTAGGGGTTTAATAAGTGCGAGTATTTAAAATGTATAAGTCCCGAAGAAAACAATCTTAGGAATCTGGCGCGCTGACGCGTGGGCAGTGCGCCTGACACGAATTGTTTTCCTAAATTTGGGACTCTTGGCCTATAAATACCCACCCTTGGCCTTTGTATTCCTCGCCTCTTTCAAATATTATTTCCTCTCTTTTCTCTTTTCTAATCCTCTAAGTCTAACACCTCTTGTGTTCTTAATCTTCTCTTCTATCATTATATTAAAGAACACATCTCCGCAAGAGAGACTGATGTGCTGTCATTGTACGGTATATTTAAGATGATTCAAGTTTTAAATTTATATTTTGCCGACTAAACCAAAAATAACACTTTAAGGGGCAGTGTACCCGCTCGGTAGTAATTTCATGGTAAGTAGGATGTCGAACACTTGAAGCAAGGTTAAATCTCTCAATTTAATTAATATCTTAGTTATCTAATCTATGTTAATTCTAATCTATTCTAAACCTATGCTAAACATATGCTAAACCTATGATAAACCTATGTCAGTCTAAATCCTAATTCTAACGGGAAAAGGAGGTTTTCAGCCTGAGAGACTGGCACGGTTTGGTTGG
>BQNB010017088.1:9318-65790 GCA_026074375.1 Tanacetum coccineum | reverse complement strand
AGGTTCATTGGTCTTAACAGTAGGCTTTTCAACTACAGATTCACTAACAGACTCATTCACATCAACAAAATCATCTAGACTAGGATCTAGACTAGGATAAACTAAATCAGATTTTAGTGGCATAAAATTCCTAGTATAGGGAGGTGGGATAGCATTATACCCTAATCCTATTATCTGTCTGTCTAGAAGTTTACTTAGGTTTTTAATGAATTTTCAAATTTTTGTACTGTAAGTTGAACATTATCTTTTTCTTTTGTAGCCAACTCTAACTTCCTTTTAAGCTCTGTAATATCTAAATCTCTTAAATAGATTTCTCGTTTTAAGAGTTTTATATCTTTGTTCCTCATACACAGACTCATTTTTCTTAAAGACTAACAGTCTAGCTTCTATAGATTCTAAACCAGTTTTATAAGAGACAATACTTATCCTAGCTGTTCTTAAGTCTTTAACTAATTCTTAAGTCTTTAACTAATTGTTTATTATGTTCTTTTATATTTTTTACACATTATAAGCAAGATGAACAACAATTTGAGTCATTAGATACCTCAGAGTTTATAGAAGAAATTGAGCTTGTTAAAGAATAAGCCATAAAAGCAAAATTGGTTGGACCTTCTTCTGCTTGGTCACTCCAATCATAGCCAAAGCCATCACACTGAGATACTAGGGCATTTGAAGTAGTTTCCTCAACTGGCACAATCCTTTTGGTAGGCTCCTGCTACCTGCTGTCTTGATTCCTGGGTGCCCTGCACTCCCTTGCAAAGTGTCCTCTCTTGTGGCTGTTGAAACACTCCACCTTTGACTTGTCAAACCTAATTCTTTCTTTATTGGCCATGTCCAGTATTCTTCAGGAATCTTCTTGCCCTCATTGTTAGCATAGCAATGTTCCACCTCAAATCCATCTCTTTTAGATCATCAGGATTGATTTGTTGTAGTCTTCATTATCTAGCTGTGGAATACTTGGTTGCGATAGCAAAAAGGAATTAATCACAGCAGCACTCGAATTTTCAACATTTGTTGTGCTATCGCAACACTATTGGAGTATAGCTGTATTAAACACCTTGAGCAGTATTAACCGCTCTAGTTGCATTGTTAGTGCTGCTAGAGGACAGAAAGGATACATTGTGTGAGTTTGTGGTTGAGCTAGATGTCCCTTTGACCTCTAATTCATAATCCTTTATGTTGTTAAAGAGGTCATCCAAACTCAATGTCTCAATCTCTGGTTTGTTCCTCCATACAATAGTATGCATAGTCCATTCTTGTGACAAACTTCTCAAGAACTTCTGATTGCTGTCTTCTTGAGGAATAACTTCACCATGCATCTCCAGATAAGTTTGCTCAATCACTTCTGTGCTAGATGCAGCAAAGTTATCATATTGCTGCTTCAGAAGATTTTTCTGAGTTTTCTTTGTAGCAGTATTACCTCCAAATCTGTTCTCAATAGCCTGCATCAGTGTCTTAGCATCCTTGATTGAGTTGAACTTTAATTGATGCTCATTAGGTAAGGCCATCAACAGAGTGCTTCTTGCCTTCAACTCTGCCCTTTTTTGTGTCTTCTCTTCAACACTTATAGGAGGGATAACAGTCTCCTTACCATCAACAGTTTTTGTTACTATGGGTGCATTACCATTTTCTACGATCTCCCATAGAGTGTAATCAATGCACTGTAGGTACTGCTCCATCTTTATCTTCCAGAGATCATACTCACCAGGTTGGAGCCATGGTTAAGCTGATGTTTGGTAGGATTGAGAATCCATTGATTCTTGAAAAAGTAGATCTTGTGTGTAGTAAAGGTTCTTCTTATTCAAAGCTTCTCACAAGCTCTGATACCACTTGTTGATCCCAATAGAATAGATCTTGCTTAGCTTGTATAAGCCTAAGTTGTATTGAATAAATCCAAAACAACTATGATAGAAACTTTGATTGTGAATATCAAAGACTATGCGGAATCTAGTCAATGATACTAAGAAGAATTTCAATAAACAGTAATGAATAAGATCAATAACAAATAGTTTACCAAACTTTCAGCCTCAATATAATACGAACATTCTTAATAGTGTTAGGGTTACAAAACCTTGAAGCTATATTGATATCAAAACAAACGATTTCTAGATATCTAACTCTATGCCCTAGGACCTCCTTTTATACACCAAGGAGTCCTAACCGGCTTACAATATTTTCCTAAGTTATCATGATCTTCTAAACAAATAACTTATACGTATCTTTTATAAAAATATCTCATACTTATCACATAAGCAATCTCTATCTTTTCTCTGATAAGTCTTTGATCTCTTCTCTGTCAGCATAAACTTTTCTAGCAAATTGTATATCTTTAAGCTTTGTGTAACATTTCAAACCACAAGTAGTAACTTTTGTACTAGCAGCACTAACTTAACAGTCTTAACTTCCACTTAGTAGTAGTAACTTCCAAACAGCATCAAGAGGCTTTTAATCCCAACACGGATTGTTTGTTGAGAATATCATAGGCCGAAAGGGATATTCTTAATCAATCAATTGTCGCCTTTTTGTCTACGATCGGCTACCTTTTGTATTGACCATTTTTGGTATAACTAGGAACATAATTATCGATGTCTATGGTTTTTGAAACGAACCACGAATAAAACTCATAGAGGTTGTCTTAGTCTTAAATTGATTGATTGCACCTAATGCTTATTTTTGTCACTAGTAGTCTTGACGAAGGCAAAAGGTTTTAAAAACATAGATGGACTAACCTCCATTTCTTTTAATCAACTTGTTAGTCTTTGCCACCTTCATATCGAATCGGATTCTCAAACTAAATCCAACCAAGTTCATCTATTTATTATCGAATCACTTTCATTATTGCTTGCTTGCATCTTAGGACTTTTATCCTCGAAATTTTATCAAGTCGAAACACCCAAATCCACTGGAGAACGGATTTCCGGTTACCATTCAATATCTTGTATACAGAACAAGTACTCTGTTGGTGCTCGTATGTGTCTGCTTAAGATTTGGTATATCGAGTTAATAAATTAAAACTGACTCGTTTCGCACGCATCAATTTCTTGTGCTTAACTGGTGTGAGCTTAAAAACATGTATAACAACAAGATTGTAACATGCGTAAAAAAGAGTGGTGTGTAACATTTTAATAAATGAAATATTCATTCTTTTTAACTATTACTTCTCTTTATTATGTTAGGGTCCGAATGAGTAAACATAAGACCACTCTCTTTTATCTGTAACGGGTCGAACATGAGTAAACATAAAAGACCACTTCTTTTTTTTTGTTACGGGTTCGAATAAGTAACTTAAAATACTCACTGTAAACTTATAAAAAAGATACAACATGAATGCAGGACACACTGAACAAACAACCCCTTAAAATTGCAGACGCACCGGAACCAAACACAAAAAAAAATGCACAAACCCGCTGAACAAAACACTGTTTTTACCACCCCCATTCTCCCAAATAATTGCAGGCCCGACTGAACCAAAACACCTCAAAAAATGCAGACTCGCTGAACCAAAAACCTTAAAAAATTAGCAGACCCATGAAAACCAAACACCAGAATCTGTTGTTAGCATAGCAGCAGACAAACCACTTGTATGCATTATATGTGTTGGGAATTTTTTTTCATTTAAACCGACATAATTCAGATGTCTTACCGTACATGCATTATGCAGGCACTAATACATTGATCCAAAATACTAACTTCTGCTTGTATGTTAGCAAGTTCAAAAAAATATAGACCATACTGAAACGCAACAGCATAAGCATTATTTTTTTTCTTGCATGGAAGCAGCCTTCTTTTCCTTACACCCAGTGATGTTATGACCTGGTTTCCTACAATAAGAACAAGTTACAGTCTTCTTTTGCTTGACCTCTATGGAGCATTTTGACTCTTGTTGCTATTTCTTGGACGCCCTTTAAGGATAGTAAGCACATCGGGATCTCGAACTGAAATTTGAGGCATCATGTCTACTTGAGAAATTCCAACACGGGCAACTTTATATGCATTCTCAATCTCTGTTGGCTTCTTCCTTATCATTTGATCTTCTAAAAACTCCACCAAAAAACTGTTTAGTCTTTTTATTTCAAAAGGAGCATCTCTTGCTTGTTCAATTGCCTTTGTCAAATTAGCTTGAACATACCATAAAGCTAACGCACTAACCCCATTTTCAGAAAAAAAATTCCTCGATTCCAATGCTAGCATTACCACCTTTGTACCTACAATCAAGTGTCCACCGAGCTATAATATAGTGATCGGGTAGGGTGTCAACATGTTTTTTTTTCATTACATATAGGATATGTTTGCACAATATCCCATATGTTTCGAACATAGCACACGAACATGTGACATCTAAGTCATCCACGAAGCAAAAGTTGACGATTCTCCAATATTTCTTATCAACATTCACCCGCCCAACCCAATAACTACTTTTTTCCTCGCTCTTGCTTTTCGTCTCGTGAGTTAAATTGGTGGTTGCTTCTATCCACTCCTTTTGAAATATTTCAAATATCTTTTTAGTATAACATTCACCTGCAAAAAAATAATATATAAAATCATATGCATACCGTAGTTTGTTCACAGAATAGTGGCTGAAACATAATAGATAGTAACAATTTACCAGCTTTTGCTTCGATTGGATGAATAGATGAAAGAACTGGCATCGAGTTCATGGTCTTAAAGTCTTCATCTTCTTCGGCTGCTCTTCGAGTGTCGACGGCTTTATCAAATTGAATAACAAATTCATTCAACATGGTCTTCGAATTCACAAATCCGTCAAAAAAAGAATGAATACTCTCACTTCTTCCGCTTGTTGTCATGCCAGCAAGAAAAATATCTTTAAAAAATGCACTAACCCAAAATTTCCTTTGTTTATACATCTCCATCATCCAATTGCTAGTCTCAAGATTATACTTATCACGTAAAACTACCCATTGTCTTTCAAAATCTTCGAATAGTGTTCATTCTTTTCAGTTACCATTGCTTAAAAGTTCCTAAAAATCACTATACCGAATCTAAAAGGTTTTTAAGTTTGTTCCACCACGTGCTTCTTAATGTGCCAAGCACAGTAGCGATGTTGAGTGTTTAGAAACACATGCTTTACTGCATTACAGATTGCTTTTTCTTGATCTGTTATAATTGCACTTGGACACTTGTTAAACATGCACTTTAAAAATAGCTTAAATAACCATTTGAAAGTCTCTTCTTTTTCATTTTCTAGCAAAGCACCACCAAAAATTATTGATTGACCATGATGATTCACTCCAACAATTGGAGAAAATGGAAACTTAAATTTGTTCGTCAAATATGTAACATCAAAGACAACAACGTCTCCAAGATATGCATCTCTTGATCTTCCGTCAGCCCAAAATATATTTCTAGGAGACCCATCATCAAACTAGTCTATTTTAAAGTATTGGTTAACATCTATCGCTGCTTTTTCTTGGAAATGTTTGATAAGAGAATAAAACTCCTTACCTTTGTATAGTTTTCTTTCTTCAGCTAATATACCATCACATTGCTTCGAGGTTATAGTAGGTTCATTTGGAGACTTCATTGCATTTACAGCTTTTCTAACTTGACAAGGTCTAAAACTGGACTTACCAAGTTCCACCATAAGGGATTTGCAAGCCATGGAGCGATGAAACTTATTGTGAGAACGATGCTTCATTACTTTCGTTGGCGTAGTGGTCAAATCATGATTGTGTGTATCATTAAAGATATCCACACACCATTTTTCGCCTTTTGTTTTTGAAATCCGGAGTTCCGCTTCACAACCGGTCCTAACATCTCTTCTACGTTTCCTAGATACCTCATTGGAATTATCGCCTTTCTGTTTTTTGAAACCTTGTTTGTTGCAAACAAACAACTTCTTATAAACCTCATTTATCATCTTATTTTTATATTTCGGTGATTCGCTTTTACCAAAACCATGTACGAAGTCATATTGATTATAAAAGGTATACGCATTATCCGGTGTGTCAAAAAACCTTCCAATGATGTTGTCATCATTAACTTGATTTTCATCACATATGAAATTCACTTGATCCTTGTTTGGTTTCTCCTAAATACCATCATGATTAACTTCATCATCATCACATCCGAACAAATAACCATGAGTTTCAGAAGGATCGCTTATTTGTTGATTCTCCGAATACATGTTGTGATCTAAAACCCTTTACATCTGTAAAAACCAAAAGTACAATAAGATCCCCATCAAGAGTAACTAAAAGAGCGATACAAACAAAAAGCATTCCACCTCTTCAAACAGTTAAAGAAAAAGGAACCCGGACAAGAACAAAACAAAAAAACATGTCAAAACTACTTGTACTTAAGCTACATAAAAGAATAAACCCCTCGGACCACTATCAAACACAACAAAATAAAGCCCCAAACCCACTTGCACTATGACATACACCACAAGGACCGGTGAAGCAGGAATAATATGTTAGATAAAAGAAAACTATGCCAAGGAGACCCAATAGTTGAAACTAACACTACAATTAGCCTGGTTAAAAGATTAAATATCCATCAATCTACTAATTTAAATATTTCACGGATGATTACAAAACAAGGAATCAAAATGAAACAATTTCACAATTTGTGCTTGAACATTGACTAGCCTAATAGTAATAACCATACACACAAAAGTTCTGACATCCTCTTTCTTCATCATTTTAGATCATAATCAAGTAAACTTTTGAATGATTGATGGTTGATTTTTGAGTTTCCAGTGGTTATGTGAGTGGAGATGTGAACGATTGATGGTTGATCTTGAGTATGTGAGTGGAGATGTGATGACTTGATTTGTTTCAGTTTTGGAGAGGAAGAAGAGAGTGGTTTTGGGGGAAAGATGAGGTCTTTTATATTTCTAATAAAACGTCGTAGTTTTAATGGGTTTTACATATAAGGTTATGTACAACACAACCTCACACTCACTTTCCCCTGAATCTTATTAAGAAAAACGATGTCAACTTTAATTTTCGAGTCTACAACTTTGGCCATTGTTAAATTGTTTATATTACGAATAAACACAAAGCATAATTAAAAAACCTTTATATGTTCTATACAAGTACAATACAAGTTGGCGAGGTTTAATTGTTGGACCAGTGAGTTTATATTACTGTGTTTTAATACCCGGTTCGACTGGCCGGATCACAACGGTTGAAAAACGGTTCCGATCGAAAAAACAGGTTCAAATTAAACAGGTTGTTCATATTTTAAAACCCGTTTGATCTGCAGGGTTTTAGAAGGTGACCGGGAAAACCGGTTCTTGAGACCCGGCCGGTTTGATTTTTTCCATGTTTTTTTACAGTTAAAGCAAGTTTTTTATTTATATTTTGCGACATAATGTTGTTTGTTACATGGTATATTTGTAGGTGTAATCGTTTTTAAGCTTTATATAATGTAGAATTCATGATTTATATATCTACATGTATTGTTTCATTGCAATATATTATTATTTTTTTATAAACCGGTTTGACCTTGCGGTCAAACCAGTTGGAACCGGGTAACTGGTGACTACGACCGGATTTATTTAGGGGTCCCGGTTTTCAAAACAATGGTTATATTTATACAATGGCATTCTTCGTAAGATTATTTGTTCTACTCAAATACAAGATCCAGTTTGCATTATGTATCTTTTATATTCCATATGCTTATATCTTATTATGCTTTGTGGTGATAGGGTACATTGAATCATTTGTGGTGTATATGCACTGTGGGTCAGGGTTGTAGTAGATGATGTGTGGAGAGTGTCGTTAGGGAGGGTAGGTGGAGAGGGTGCTGGGGGGGGTGGGGGTGGGTAGTTGTGGGGGAGGTGGGGGGGTGGTGGGGGAGTGGTGTAGGTGCGGGGGCGGGGGGCGGTACGTTGTGGGGACGTGGGAGGGTGTGTGGGTGTTTAGTGCGGGTGGGTGGGTGTGGAGGGGGTATTGAGAGGTGTGCTTAGAGTGGGTGTGGTGGGTGTTGTGGGGTAGGGAGCGAGTGGTGGTGCTGTAGGGCGGGGAAGGAGGGGAGGAGCAGGGGGGGGAGGGGGGGGGGGGGATGGGTGGTGTGGGTGTGGTGGAGGTTTTAGGGGGTGGGAGGGGTGGGGGGGGGGGTGATAGGGGGGGGGTGGTGGCGTGTGGTGGGGGGTGGTGGGTGGGGAGTGGGGGTAGTGGGTAGTGCGTGGGGTTGGGGGGGGGGTGGCTGAGGAGTGGTCGGGTGGGTGGGAGGGTGGGTGGGGGGGTTGTAGAGTTGGGTGGGTGGTTGTGGGAGGAGAGTGGACGGGAGTGGGTCGGGTGTGTTTGTGGGAGGAAGGGTGCCGGGTGGTGGATTTGGGGGAGTAGAGTGGTGGGGGGTGGTTGGGGTAGTGGGTGTGGTGAGGTCTCGGTGGTTGGGGTGGGGGGGGGGGGATGTTAGGTCGGTGGGTTGGAGTGGTGCGGGTGAGGGTGTGGTGGGGGGCGGGGTTGGGGATGTGGGGTGTGGAGGTGGGAGGGGAGGTAGGGTGTTGGGTGGGGGGGTGGTGGTTTTGTGGTAGGAGGTAGGGTGGGATAGGGTGGGGTGGGTAGTGAGAGGGAGGGTGCTGGGGGGTGGGGTGGGGGTTTGTGTGTGAGTGGGGTATGTGGTGATAGGTGGGGGGGGGGTCGGTGTGGTGGGGGTTGGTGGCGTGGATGTGGTTTGTTGTGGTGTGGTGGTGTGGCAGTGGAGGGGTATGTGTGTGGAGAGGGTAGGGTGGGGCGGGGGGGTTGGGGGGGAGGTGGTGTGATGGGGGAGGAAGAGGATTTGGGGTGTTTTAGGGACTGGTAGGGGTTGGCGGATTGGTGGGGCAGTGGTGTGTGATGGTGTGGTGTGGGGGTGGGGTGGGGGGGATGTGGGTGTTAGTATAAGGGTTGGGCATGGGGGTGTTGGTTGTGGGGTGGTAGGTGAAGGAGGGTGGGGGGGTAACGGGTGAGGGGGGGGGTGGTGGGGGGGGGGTTTTGGTGTAGTTAGGTGAGGGGGGTTCTGTGGAGGTGGCGGTAGTTGAGGGTGGGAGAGTAGGGGAGGTGGAAGTGAGCGGGTAGGGTGGGGTTGAGGGTAGCTCTACACCCCGGGTTGGGGGGCGGGTGGTGTTGGTTTTTGGGGGTGTGTGGCAGGTGGTGCGGGGTGGTGCGGTGGTAGGTGGGAGTGTTGGGGGGCTGGGCCGGTCGGGGTGGTCGGGTGGGTGGGGGGGGAGCTTTTGTGGGGGGGGGGGGTGTGGGGTGTGGGTTGGGGTCGTGAGGGGGGTGGTTTTGGCGGGTAGGGGGTGCAGGGGTGGGGTGGGGGTTGGGGGGGGCCGGTAGGTTGTGTGTGTTGGTGGGCGTGTGGGGAGTGGGGGGGGAGTTATGGTGGGGGGGGGAAGAGTTGCGGTGGGCTGGGGGTGGGGAGTGTGGGGTGTGGGAGGGAGGGTGGGTGGTGGGGTGGGGGGGTGGGGTTGGTGTTGTCTGGAGATGGGGGCGATGGGTGTGAGGGGGAGGGGGGGTGGGAGTATTAGGGGGTGGCTGGGTTGGGTTGGGGTGTGGGGAAGTTGTGTTTATCGGGGCGGGTGGGGGTGTGTGGCCTGGAGGAGGGTAGGGGGGGTGGTGGCGGGGTTGTGAGTGGTGCGTTGGGGGGAGGGTTGGGGTTGAGTTTTTGAGAGGTGGGTTGGGTGGTGGGCGGGGGTGGGGGTGTGGGCGGGTGTTGGGGGGGTGGGGGTGGTCGGGAGCTTGGGGGAGGGGTGGTGGTGGTGTGGTTTCAGGCGCCGGGGGGCGCAGGGGGGGAGGTGGTGAGGGAGGGTTTGGCTGTGGAGGGGGAGGAGGGTGTGGTTGTGGGCGTATGTGGGTGGGTGGGTGGTGAAGAGGGGGTATGATGAGGAGGTGGGGGGTTTTTGTATGGGGGGTTGGGGGGTTTTGGTGGGGGGGTAGGTAGGTTGGTCGGCGGTAGTAGGGTAGCGGTGGGGGGCTTGGGGGGGGGAGCAGTGTGGGTGGCGTGGGGTGGAGTGGGGGGAGTGGAGTGGGAGTGTGGGGGGGGTGGGGAGGTGGGTGGGTTAGTTGAGGTTGTGTATGGGTGGGGGTGGGGGCTGAGGGGGGGAGCTTTTGTTTAGGAGGGGGTCAGGGCGGTGGGGTGTGATTGTTGGTGGGGGCTGGCTGCTGGGTGGTGGGTTGGGGGGGGGGGAGAGAGGGGGTGGTGTTGGAGTGGGTTTGGGGGGGGGGTGGGGGGGGGTGGCGGGGGGCGGGGTGAGGAGGTGGTTGGGGGTGCGGGGGTGGGGTGGTGGGAGATGGTTGCTTGGAGTGGGGTTTGTTGGCTAGGCGTGAGGAGTAGGGTGGGGGGGTGTGCTGGCTTGGAGGGGGGAGGTCGTAGTGTGTTGTGGTGTTGTTCTGTGGTGGGAGAGGAGTGGGGTGTGAGGAGTGGGATGTGGGAGGGGGGTGGGGGGTGGGGTGGGGGTGTGACGGGTGGGCGGGTGGCGTGGTGTGGGTGGAGGGTGGGGGTGGGGGGTGGGGGGGCGGGGGTGGTGTGGTGCGAGGGGGTGGTGTGTATGTGTGTGGCGTGGGGTTGCGCAGTCTCTAGGGTTGGGTGGAAGGGTGGGGTGGGGGGCGTGGTGGTGTGAGGTGGGTTTGGTGTTGTGGGTGGGGGTTAGTGTGGGGCGTGGGGGGGTGTGTGGGGGTGTGGGGGGGGTGGTGTTGGTGTGGAAATGGGGGGGGTTGTCGGTGGGTGTGGGGGTGGGGGTGGTCGGGTGTTGCGCGTGGAGTGTGTGGTTGAGGTGTAGGTGGTGTATATAGGTGTTGGGGTTGGGGGTGATTGGTGGGGGGACTTTGTCGGTCCTTTGTATTCTGCTTTTTCCATTCTTATACTTTTTTCTTTCTATTTGTATCCTTATTCTTTTTTTTTTTATTTTAGTTACCTAATTCTTTTATTCTTTTTATTTGTTTTCTTTTTTTTTTTAATTTGCTAGATTCTTTTATCTTTATGTTTTTTTTTATATTGTTATTTTTACAATGCTCTACTCGTATCAGTTTCATAGTTAGGTGGCGGAAACCACTTTACAAAAACTACTTATCTGCTAACCAAGTTGAAGATTAAAAATATATTTGTAAACCACTTTATCTTTTCATGAATTTTACACACGCTCAACCCACATTGAGTTAAGTTTACCAATATTTGGAACAAAATTTCATATGTTGTCAACATTTTGATGGTAAAAATGAATTTTGAGGCCACAACCATATAAATGTTGTAAAACAACGACCTAATAGCAACACATATAAACAACGACCTAATAGCAACACATATAACCGATGTATAAAAGAAGAAGTAAATAAAAAGAATCGAGACATGCATTTCATTGAGAGTAATCCCATTACAATATATACAAGACCTTATATATAAGCCTCTAATCATCAATGTATTAAGTACAGCCATTAGTGAGTCATAATGTTTGAAACGTTACGGAATGTGGATAGCCACATAATAAATAAATATTTATAACACTCCCTCTTTGTGAGTCCCAAACTGAATAGATTTTGCAACCTATTAAGGATGATAGCCAAGGTGTATAAATACAGTTTGACTATATAGAAACACTGACTATGAATACTATATGCTAATGCGGAATCTTAACACAAGTACTAAGAAGAACAATGAAAAACTAAATAATAATTTCTATTAATCTGCTTTGAGTAATTACAGATTACTAACTATGAGATATGATTGTATGAGATGTATTAAGCTCGTATCTCTAACTATGCCAAGAGGGATCCTTTTATATACCAAGGATAAACCCTAACAGGCTTACAAAACGCGTAAAAGATAATACATATCTTTTCCTAAAATATCTCATACATATCTCTTAAACGGTACTAATTAATTTCTACTAAGAGTACATAACTAACTGATCTTAGTACTTAACATTTTGTACTGTCGTAATTATAATATAACTATCTTTAAGTAATAACTATTATTACGTACGGTACTAACTTAGGAAACCATAATTCACAACAATCCTCCCTTAAACATGAATGTTGAACTCTTTTAACTTCATGTTTCTTCAGATTTATCTTCTTAAGTTCATAGAGGATGTATCCAAACACTTTAACATATCTTGATCTTTTAAACACTATCCATCTTCAGCAACAAAACTTGTCTTCTCAGAACACAGCAACATATTTCAGCAACAATCAACTAAGTTTGGCTTTGTAGTTTTTGGCAAACTACCAGCATAAAACGGATTTGGTGTTCTTTTACCAGTAGCCGTTTGGCTTATAGGATAGTTATCTCTTCATTTTAAAAACATGGTGAGTTAATTACCATACAGTTTTTGGTAAATTGTCAACCATCAACGAAATTGTTTTGTCTTTACCAAATACCGTTTGCTTTTGGACTAGCCAATGCTTCATTGCCATAACATGGTGCATTGATAAACCATATAGTTTTTAGCAAACTATCAGCTATCAATAGATTTGATTAGTCTTTACCAAGAACTGTTTGATCTTGGACTAGCCAACTCTTCACCAATAAAGCAATGTGAGTTGAAAACCCTACAATTTTTGGTAAATTGTCAACCATAAACGGATTTGAGAAGTCTTTACCACAAGCCGTTTGCTTATGGGCTAGCCAGTTCTTATGCCTGTTAAGCATGGTGAATTGATGACCATTTGTTGTGTGGTGGTTAGCCAACACTCAAACCCTTCTCAATTCCATTCATAACATCATTCTTCATTTATCTGCTGCTTAATAAATATTATCAAATCAAGAGCAACAGAACTTTCTCTTTCAACTTCCAAACCGAGATCAGGCATCATTTGCAATAAATCTTTGGAAAGAGGATATCTTCTTTCAACCAACATATGAATAACTATACCATCCTCAAATTCCAGTATGCAGACACCACATGATTCATACAACCTCCATGTGACAATCCTCTCTATTTGTTGACCACTCAGAGTCACTTAGTTCATTTCCTTCTGTTGAGGCTTCCATTCATAATCTTCCATCTCTCCACAAAGAATCAATACAAAAATCTATCTAATTTAACTTTCTGAGTAATGGCTCCCCTCATAAAATCATACTAATGAAAAACAGATCTTGCCTTCAAAAATATGAGAGTAGTTACTTTCAGAGATAGTGTGATGCCTGAAATTTCATTTGCCCTGTAGATATCAAGATAATCTCCATTGTGATGATACTAATAAGAGTAAATACACATATCCATTTATACCTAAAAATAACCCAATTAAGCCAAAACAGACCAAAATAGACAAAAAAATATGCTTTGTATTTGCGTTTTGTGTTGTGCAGGTGGGATAAGTCAAAAATTGAAGAAAACAGTCAAAATCAAGCTAGAGCTGGGCCACGATGACATCAGGAAGAGTACAAAGCCGAAGCCAAGAAATGTCAAGCCCCAGTCAAAGCCCAAGTCCTTTGCCAAATTTCCTTTTATAACATCTCCAGGGACCAATCTTGCTATTTTCGAAAGTTCTTTAGAACTTAAAAAGAGGAAATGAAAAGAGAGGGGGCCAATTGTGTTAAGCTTCCCAAACTCAACAGTTTTAACTGTCGAAAAAGGAGCGGGAACCTTTTTACTATTCATCCGTCTTCTTCCATTTCACCCCCATGGTAAAACAAGGGGCAAATCAAAATTAGAGGGTGCGTTGGTCAATTCAAGGAAGCTCAAGCACAAATGCAAGGCAAATTTTAGTATATCAAGGGGATACTTATCCTGGCTCATGCTCAAGGCCACATAATCAAAAGAAAGAAGCAAATAATGGGGTTTTTGTGTAAAAAAAACCTCTCTAAAAAATCACAAAAACGTTAACACAAAACGTCACATCAAGGGAATGGACCACTAGCTGGCAATCCTCAGGGTGTGCACATTTGATCTAAACGGCCACGATTGAAGCTCAATGATTGGAAAATGAATGGCAGAGATTGAAGATTAGGTATCAAGGAAAAAGGGATTAGAAGCTTAAGCTTGGCACTATAAATATGCCCTTACGTCTTCATAACAACACCATCTAGTTTTTTTTAGTCTTCTTCTTTATCTAATTTTTAGTAATTTAGTCTAGCTTAAATTCGTGTTTTATGTAATTTTCCTTTTTCAAGTAATGTAATCAGCTTCTTTAGTTAAATGAAATTCAGTTTTTAGTGTTTAAATCTGTTTTCTAAGCTCTATTTGTAAAAGCTTAAGTCTCTTAATAAGTTGTCTCAATAAGCTAATATTAAGCTCTTTCAGTCTATAAGCTGAAATAGAGTTGTTTGAATTCAGTATTAACCTTATCTAAACCTTAAATCAGTTTAATCTTATATGGATCTTATTGAATCTGAGCTTTTGGAAGGGGATCTTAACTTGGAAGAGATCCCAAGGACTTTTACCCTAGCTTATTAATAAGCTAGGGAGCTTGTAGCTGCCTTAATTGGTCCCTTTTGTTTAGCTAAAGGATTAAGTAAGTTTCTCTTTTCATTCTTCCCTAATTTCAGTTTTAATTGCTTAGTTTTTGCTTATATGCTTAATATTGTTTATTTGCTTATTCTCTTTACTTATTAGTGTTTAAATATCTCTTCTAGTGCTTATTAGTTGTTTGTCCTAATCTGTTTTTGCTTATATAGTTATAGATCATTAGTTGCTAGTTTCTGTCATAAAAACTCATAAAATCCAAAAATATTAGTTTAAATAGTTTAGATCTTAGATTAAGGCTTATTCAGTTGTTTAATCATGATTATTAAGTTTGTTTTAAGCTAGTTTTTATCTGGTACTAGTTTTTATTCATCAAATTTCTCTTTAAAAGCTTTTCTAAATCCTGTTAAAATGATAAAGGGGTGTTTGGTTTAGTTTTTTTTTTAAATGCTAGTCTAAAATTGCACTAGCAGTACTAACCTAAGTTAGTACTGCTGACTCTTTACACTACCAGTACTAACTAAAAAGTTAGTACTGCCTTCACAAGTTAGTACTGTTAGTTGTAAAATTTTAGCTTTTCAAAATTAAGTAGGAATTAAGTTTAGATTTAGTTATAGATTATTAAGATTTTAGTTTTAATTTTCTAGCTTATTTCATTACTCATTACGTTTTCAAAAATCAAATTGCATCAGCAGTACTCTCAAAGTACTGCTGAATTTTCACACTAGCAGTACTAACCTCAGTTAGTACTGCTATGTTCTCAGCTTAATTTAGAACAGTAATTTTAAGATTTAGCTTATCAAATTCAGTAGGATTTAAGTTTTCATATATCTTAATTTAGTTTAAGTCTTCAATTTTGTTTTCTAGCTTATTGTCTTAGCTTATTTTGTGTCAAATTCTTTAAATAACAAAAAAAAATGAACTAAAAAATCCAATAAAAGTACTTGAATCTTTAGGATTTAAATTTGATAATTCAGCTTTTAAGTCTAGATTTTATTGCTTAATTTGTTGGATAATAAATAGTTTGATAAGTCCTTAAAGTTTCAAAGTCTAGTTTAGCTTATTTAGTTCTCTAGCTTATTTGTAGTATGTGTTTCCTTGCTTATTTCCTGAGTTTACCTGTTTCATGCTTAATTTCAGTAGATTAAGAGTTCCCCTAGCTTTGATTTCTTTGCATTCTTAGATTAAGCACATCATAAGCTTTCTAGATCACTTCTCCTTTTTGATTTAACGATTAATTTGAATATTTTTTATGGCTGGTTTAAGTGAAAATAAGCTCAAAAACTCACTTTTGTAATCAGTTTAGAATAAGGCTCTTTTGAGCTTATGCGAGATTTTCAGTCCTTGAGTTTTTATTAATTTTGTTCCCACTAGCTTCTTACAACTTTGCTTCTTTGAGTTTTTCATTTTAACAACTTTTCAAATTTCACCTTAATTCGGGTCTTAGTTTGTTGTCGGGATAGATTCTTAGGGTAGAAAGTGTAACTTTTCGATTTTAATTGCTTTTCAGATTAGTCCCTCCGTTAGTTTGTTAGGAATTTGTGCCATTAGTCCTTAGTTAAGTTTTAATTAAGTTTAATAGTTTTAATTAGGTTTAATTTTTAATTAGTTTAATTAAGAGTTAAATAAAAAGTGAAAAATTAGGGCTTTAATTTCTAGAAACCAAATCAAATATCTTTGCTTTATTCAAATCAGGATCCGATCCAAAACGTGGTTTCAATTGCACTAGTCATTGGGGATAACGACCCGGGTGATCATACTTGCCCGGTTAAATATACGTATTTTATATTATATTATATATATTTTTGAGAGTGAATTTTATCAAGGGAAACTTGGTAATTTTCTTAATTACTCTTTTAAGATATTATATTTTATATATATTTTTACGTGTGTTAAAACTGCACATCAAGTTTTTGTTTTGGGGGGGGGGGGGGGGGGGGGGGGGCGCCGTTGCGCGGGGTAGTGTTTTCGATTTCCTACGTTTTGTGTTTGTGATTTGGTTTGAAGATCCTTTGTCCTCGAAAGTATCATTCTTGTTTTAAATTTCAAAAAAAAAAAATATATAAAATTATAAAAAAGTAAAAAAAATATTTTCCTTTTTCTTTATAGTATAAAAGTTATAAAGATAAAAAAAAAACAGGAAAAATCAAAACATAAAAAATTGTCCTTAAAAAAAGAAAATAAAATAAACAAAGTTGGTAATCGAACACCAACATATAATATCTTCTATTGAGATATTATCATTTCAATTTCCGGTGAACTTGTAATTGTTCCCAAATCGTAATCAAAGATTTAACACTTGCCTTTTGTGTCTCTACCAAGTACGGCTCACCTTGAAAAGCAATTTTCGAGAGCTACCGTGAAGTAGTTGATTAATTGGTTTAAGTCTCTTTCGTGTAACCGTTAAAATTCATTGTTAAAAAAAAAATTAATTAGTGTAAAAGTTTTGCTTTTTAATTGTTAGTTTTTCTTTTTATGCGCACTCGTTCGCAATCTCGTAGACGTCGTCAACAACAAACTCTTCCGGTTGAACCAATTGTTGAACAAAACGTTGTTCCAATGGCCGACAATCGAACGATGGCCCAAATGTTACAAGCACCCATCGAGGGTTATGAAGATGCTATAGTTGTTCCACCGATCAATGCTAATAATTTTGAGCTTAAGCAACCATTAATCAATCTTGTGCAAAGTAATAAGTTTACGGGTAGACAAGATCCCCACAATCACCTTCGATTTTTTAACAAGGTCACTTCAACGTTTAGACATCCCGAAGTTCCGAACACTTCGATAAAGCTTTTGCTTTTCCCTTTTTCTCTAGACGGTGAAGCCCGAGATTGGTTAGACAAGGAACCTCCTAGATCAATTCTCACATGGGACGACCTTGTTTCAAAATTCTTAAACCAATTCTTCCCACCATCAAAAACAACTTACCTCCGAAACAAAATCACCAATTTTTTCCAAGAACCCAACGAATCTTTTAACGAAGCATGGGAACGTTTTAAAGGACTCCTTCGTCAATGTCCTCACCATGGCTTCTCGGAACTCCACCAACTCGATACTTTTTATAATTCTTTGAATTCAAACGATCAAGATGCCTTAGATTCTGCAGCAGGTGGTAATTTCTTAGACAAAATGCCTCAAGAAGGTTTAGCGATTATTGAAAGCAAGTCAAAAGTTCGTTACTCCAGAAGTCGTGCTAATGATTCAAGAGTGAGTACGGATGCTCCTCTTTCTAATTCCTCACCTTCTAATAATTCTTTCGATATGCAACAAATAGCCGCTTCTCTCGAGGATAAGATGACTATCAAGATGAACCAAATGTTGAATCAAATGAAATCTTTAGTTGTTACTACTCCTGCACCCGTCAAAGCAGTTGAGGAAGTATGTGTCACTTGTGGATCAAATCACCATTTTAACCTTTGTCCATTAACTCGAGGTGGAAATGATTTTCCCATTTTTCATGACAATATCCAACAATTTCAACAAACCGCAGCCGTTGGTAATTTTCTCCAAAGAAACCAACCTTCCAATTTGGCAAGTCAAATGAGACCACCGGGTTTCAATCAACCAAATGTCCAAAACAACCAAAACCGTTATCAAGGAACCAATTCTAATTTCAACCAAAACCGTGGAGGAAATTACAACCAAAACCGTCCAAACAACCAAACTCAAAATCAAAATCAAGTTTACCAAGCACCACCATACCAACCTCCAACAAATCAACCTTTGGTTAATCAAGCTTTACCTCCCGTTTCACAAACTCAAGGAGTGTCTAAAACAGAATTTGAAAATTATTCTAAAGCTAATGATGCGAACATGAATAATTTGCAAATGAAGTTGGATAATTTTCAAAATGATTTTCAAAGAGTTACAATTGAGTTCAAAAGAAGCAAGATGATTTTCAGAAAATGGATGCTCGGTTTCATGCCAAAACTATCACACAACCAACCTTCAAGTTCAAGTTCTTTTACAAGGCAATACATTCCAAACCCAAGGAACGAAGCAAGGCCAATTAGACACAAACTCGTAGTGGAATTTCTCGATGGACCTCCGATTTCTACCGCCGGTGGTGAAAAGGAATGTGAAGGGTGACAAAGGATACGAGCTATTCGGGAGCACCGAAGACATCCAACCTCCTCCATTAGTCCAAGAACAACCCAAAGACAAAGAACCAATCGAAGAGCCTTCTTTCGTTGCTAAACCTAATTTACCTTACCCATCAAGACTTGCAAAACAAAAGATTCGTGAAAAGGATGATATCCTAGCTTCAAAGTTTATGGAAATTTTCCGTAATCTTCACTTTGAGCTAAGTTTTGCGGATGCTCTTATTCATATGCCAAAGTTTGCTCCGATGTTTAAAAAGATGCTTAATAACAAAGACAAGTTGATCGAATTGACCAAACGCGTTGAAGTGAAAATTTTGTTTAGTGCGGTTTTTTTTTCTGTCCTAAAAAGCTTCCAGAAATGCTAGTGGACCCCGGTCGATTTCCTCATTCCATGTGATTTTCAGAGTTCGGTAGTTACTTAGCCCTTGCCGATTAGGTGCTAGTATAATCTCATGCCTTTATCCATTTTTGGGAAAAAGCTTCAATCTCAGCCTAACCGAAACAAAAATGGTATTAGAATTAGCCGACCGTACAATTTCCAAACCAACCGGTGTAGCTGAAAATGTTTTTGTCAAAGTAGGGAAGTTTTACTTTCCCGCCGACTTTGTTGTTCTTGATTTTATAGCCGATCCTCGAGTACCATTGATACTCGGGCGACCCTTTCTTAGGACGGCTCATGCTTTAATCGATGTTTACGAGGGAGAGATTACTCTTAGGAATGATGATCAATCGTTAACCCTTAAATGTGGTGATGCTCCTTCCATTTCATACAACAATCTCGAATCCATTTTGAAAAAAGGTTGATTCTTATGATTTACTTGTGAAGATATACACTCACAAGAAGTACTTGGATTTTCCGATTCCGTTGCTTACAACAATCCTTCTCCGTACTTTGATCCGATTGTTTCTACTTCATCTCCAACACTTACTCCGTTTGATGAAAGTGATTTTCTACTCTTTGAAGAAGCCGATGCTTTTATAGCAATCGATGATGAACCAGTTTCACCAGTTTTCAATGCTACGTACTATGATCCCGAGGGTGACATCCTCATTCTCGAGGCACTTCTCAACAATGATCCATTACCTCACCCAAACCAAGGAGATTACTCACCCGGAATTTAAAAGGATCTTAAAGTTGTTGAACCACAGAAGTGTTCACTCGAACCAAAAGATGAAATTCCCGAAGTCGAACTTAAAGAGTTACCTCCGCATCTCGAGTATGCGTTTTTAGAGGAAAATAACAAGCTTCCAGTCATAATTTCAAAAGATCTGCGCCAAGATGAAAAGACCTCACTCATTAACGTTCTGAAAAACCAAAAACAAGCAATTGCTTAGAAACTTTCTGATATCCGAGGCATAGATCCAGAGTTTTGCTCTCACAAAATCCTTCTAGAAGATGATTACGAACCTTCAGTCCAACATCAAAGGAGGGTTAACCCTAAAATACATGACGTCATCAAGAAAGAAGTAGAAAAACTTCTTAACGCGGGATTGATTTATCCGATCTCGGATAGTCCATGGGTTAGTCTGGTCCATTGTGTTCCAAAAAAAGGTGGTATGACCGTTGTCAAGAACGAAGAAAAATGAATTGATGCCTACAAGATTAGTCACGAGATGGAGAGTTTGCATCGACTATCGAAAGTTAAACGAAGCAACTTGTAAAGACCATTTTCCGTTACCATTCATGGACCAAATGTTAGAGCGATTAGCCGGCAACGAATTTTATTGTTTCTTAGATGGTTTTTCAGGGTATTTTCAAATCCCAATTGATCCTAAAGATCAAGAGAAAACTACTTTCACGTGCCCATACGGAACTTTCGCGTACCGTCGTATGCCATTCGGTTTGTGCAATGCACCCGGAACTTTTCAACGTTGTATGATGGCCATTTTTCACGACATGATAGAAAAAACGATGGAGGTTTTTATGGACGATTTTTCAGTTTTTGGAGATTCTTTTTCCTCGTGTCTTGCCAATTTAGACAAAATGCTCAAACGGTGTGAAGACACCAAATTAGCACTAAATTGGGAAAAGAGCCATTTCATGGTTAAAGAAGGCATTGTTTTAGGACATAAGATCTCTAGAAAAGGAATTGAAGTCGATAAGGCCAAAGTTGATGTAATTTCTAAGCTTCCTCACCCAACGACCGTTAAAGGAATCAGAAGTTTTCTTGGGCATGCTGGATTCTATCGAAGATTTATCAAAGATTTTTCCAAAATCTCTCGACCCATGACCCATCTCTTAGAGAAGAACACTCCTTTTATTTTTTCGGAAGATTGCATTCTTGCCTTTCAAACATTGAAAAAGAAGTTAACCGAAGCTCCAATTCTCATTGCTCCAAATTGGGACCAACCTTTTGAAATCATGTGCGATGCAAGTGATTATGCAATAGGTGCGGTCCTAGGGCAAAGAATTGAGAAGCATTTCCGACCAATTCATTACGCAAGTAAGACCATGGGGAAAACCGGAAGAATAACAATTACACAAACATCAGAAAAAAAGAGAGCTAGCAGTTGTTGACGCTTTTGAGAAGTTTCGATCTTATCTAATCATGAAAAAAAGTGTTGTTTACACGGACCATTCCGCATTGAAATACCTTTTCAACAAGAAAGACGCCAAAGCACGATTGCTACGATAGGTCTTACTTCTTTAGGAATTTGATTTTAAAGTTATCGATACCAAGGGAGCTGAAAACTATGCAGCCGACACCTCTCTCGTCTTGAAAACCCGTATGAGAATGTTTTTGATCCTAAAGAGATTAATGAAACTTTTCCTCTTGAAACATTAAATATGGTGACTTCTCATGATAAACAAAATACCCCGTGGTTTGCCGATATAGCAAATTACCACGCGAGGAATTTTCTTATCAAAGGAATGACGAGTCAACAAAAGAGGAAGTTTTTCAAGGATATAAAGCATTACTATTGTATGATCCTATCTCTTTCGAACAGGTGCGGATTCAAATCATCCGTAGATGTGTATTTGGCCAAGAAGCTCTTGAAATCCTCAAAGCTTGCCATGAAGGACCCACTGGGGGCCATCAACAAGTGCCAACATCACAGCTCGGAAAGTATTTGATGCTGGTTTTTATTGGCCTACGATTTATCAACGGATGCGTACGAATTGATCAGTCTTGTAATGCATGTCAAGACAAGGAAAAATCTCTCAACGTGATGAGATGCCTCAAAATGCAATCCAAGTTTGTAAAATTTTTGATGTTTGGGGTATCGATTTTATGGGACCTTTCCCATCGTCTAGAGGAAACAAATATATTCTAGTAGCCGTTGATTATCTTTCCAAATGGGTTAAAGCGAAAGCGCTCCCCACCAACGATGCTAGAGTAGTTGTTAAAGTTCTTAAAATCCCTTTTTCCCGATTCGGTGCTCGGGTGCGATCATAAGACGATCGTGGGACACTTTTTTGTAAGACAAATTTGATATGGTTATGTCTAAAATATGGTGTCACCCATCCATCTTCTCGAACATCCTTCCACCTCAAACGAGTGGTCAAGTGAAGTACGAATCGGAGGTCTCAAAGAATTTTAGCGAGTACCGGTAGGAGAAAAACCGTGCCTCATGGTCAGACAAGTTTAGATGATGCATTATGGGCTTTTTGGACCGCTTACAAAACTCCAAATTGGATGCACTCCGTACAAGTTAGTTTATGGAAAAGCGTGTCACTTACCCATCGAACTAGAACAAAAGGCATATTGGGCTCTTAAGCATGCCAACTTCGATTATAAAGACCGCGGGCGATCAGCGAAAGCTTCAACTCAATGACTTAGCGAGCTTCGTGATCTAGCTTATGAGAATTCGCTAATCTACTAGAGAAGACAAAGAACACTACACGATTCAAGATAAGAGAACCGAATCATTCAATTGTTGGTGATCAAGTCTTGCTTTTTCAACTCCGATGAGATTTTTCCGGAAGCTAAATCCCGATGGTACCCAGGACCTTTCACAATCACCTAAAGTTTATACTTATGGCATGCCATAGTTGTATCATACCAATGGTTCGAATTTTCAAAGTCAATGGCCACCTGTCTTAGCACTACTTATGGAGGGGATACACAACCATTAGTTATTACCGGATTCCAGACTTTCCCTAAGGACAACTAAATGCAGGGATCGAGTCGAACTTGCGACTCGGTGATCAAAAAACAAGGCGTCATGGGTGTTCCCCATGCTTATCTATTAAATGTTTTCTATTTTCTATTATCCAATGTGTTGTGTTGAGAGAGGCTTGTACTCTTTCCGATTTCTCGATGTTTGTTGCTTGTTTGTTGTGATTTTTGTAGGATCAACCCAACAAATTCTTTGAAGCCTCTCATGTCCGGTTGATTTGTCCCGTTCTACTCGAGCTTCTCATCCTTTGTGTGAAATTAGTTTGGGGAGATCCATATCCTTTCATCATTATCGATTAACGTTTATCTTTGCATACCTCATAAACGGCTTAGATTTTTGTAGAGACCCGACTTTAAACATTGAGGACAATATTTCATTTTAGTTTGGAGAAGGGAATCTATCGATTTGATGTTTCTTGCTTATTGTTTTGTTCTCACGTACCCGTTTTCCCACAAAAATAGCAAAAATTTTAAATTTTTTAAAGTTTTACTTAAAAAATAATAATAATAATAATATAAGTGTTAAGACAAAAATATAGGTTTTCCGTTGGTAAGAATAAGAAGTAATTTTTGACCCGATCGTACGTGTAGAGTTCTAGCTTTCTCCCTTAACAATTAATGATGATAGTTTGTGCTAGTCTCACGTAGACTTTAAACATGCTAGACTTGAATCATTAGTAAATGAAGACTTGTGCTAATCTCAAGTAGATTTTAAATATGCCGAGTTGGATTTTATATAGGCTAAGTGTTCGCGAATTTCTTTCTTAGAGATTTTAAATTGCGAAGAATAAGAAATGATAGTGTTATTTATAAGTCATGACATTAAACGTAGAATAGTTGGATTTCTTTCAAGCTCATAAGTGTTAATTGTGGCTTTTTCTCCCATTAGCTTGTTTTACCTTTATATATAATTGTTTAATAAATAGAGTTGTATGGTTTTTTGGTTAATAATTAGCTAATAGAAGTTTTCTTTAGTTCCTTTGTGATTAGGATGAGTACACATCAGGAATACTTAATTTGGCATATTATATGTATCATATAAAGAAATATTTTGCTTATTCCTTAAAGAGCCTTAGGGTATATGGGATAAGTAGAATTTCAATAATAATCCAAGACTGATTAAAGTTACTGTATTTCTTGACCGGTCTCACAATCGATGTTACAGCCTTCTAAAAAGTTGAGGAAGTTACCGAAGTCGAAATATGTTTGCTACATCTTGTCGGAGGCGTGGCCGATGTTGTAGCCTTCTAAAGGACTGAGGTATAATAATGTTGCTTAATTTTTGTCTTATTTTGTGCCTTAAAGAGCCTAAGGGTATATGGTGCAAATAAGATTGGTCCATTCATGTACTAAAGAGATTTAGGGTATTTGGACATGAATGGTGCATTTTTTTTACTTAAGTAGCCTAATAAAAGCCAAATTTTGGTTGCCTCAATGTGGTCTTTTATCTGATAATATTTGATCTTTAGAAAGGGCTAGGGAGTACTTTTGCGTTCTTAACATTAACTTTATTTTTTGGAAATTAATAAGTATCGAAACAAGTCTTAAAGAGCCTTGGTATATGACTTAAGTAAAATCTTGAGATACAAAAGTAGGATTTGCGGGAGGAAAAGTAAGTACACATTAGTATTTATGAGTAGTGTTCGTGTTTCATGACTGTAATTAACATGATTTGTTTTTAAGCTTAGCTATGAAAAGTGCAAAATCGGATGATGAAGTACTCTTTTAGACACTTAATTGTGTTTTTTATTCGATGATCCTAAAAGTTACCAATGAGGTAATGAAAACAATACATTATGTCAACACAAATAAATTGTAGGTAGATAGTTAATTATCAAGAAAAATTATAAAAAGAAAAAAAATCTTTGAAAATGGGAAAGGTGGGTTTTTTTTCTTTTTTCTTTCTTTTTTATTTTTTATTTTTTCTTTTTTTTTTTTTTTTTTTTAGGGTGTTTTATAACTTGTGATCTCTTATCTCTCTCAACAAAAATCTTTGCTACTTTTCAAAGGTTTAGTTTGGGGAAGTTTTAAGGTATTTGGTTATAAGGCATGTGATATTGCGTGAGGACACACAATCGTTTAGTTTGGGGAATTTTGATAAGTGTAGAATACACATATCCGTTTGTACCTAAAATAACTTAATTAAACCCAAAACAGACCAAAAAATGGCAAAAATATGGTTGTATTTGTGTTTTGTGTGTGCAGGTACGGATATATCAAAAATCACATGAAAATCGTCAAAAACAAGCAAGCACGGACACGAGAATCAGAAGAGTACAAAAAGAAGCCAAATAATCAAAGCCGAAGCCAGAAAAGTCAAGCCTCAGTCAAACTCTAGTCAATCATGGTCAATAAAAGTCAACAAAGTCCAAAAATAACCCCTCACCTCTTATTGGGCCTTAAAAACCTTAATGGGCCCAATAACCCCATACCCGGATCCTAAAGCCCAAAACAAAGCCCACTTCCCTTTAATATAAACCACAAGGGCCAAACTTGCAATTTTCGAAAAGTCCACTTTTAACTAAAAAGGGAGAAGAAAGAGAGGGAGGCCAATTCTGTTCTATATTCAAAGTATAAACGATTTAACTATCAAAAATTAGGCGCCAAATCCATTTACTATTCACCCTTCGTCTCTAACATTAACCCAGGGTAAATCAAGGGGGTTTTCCAAATTAAAGGGTGCTTAGGTCAATTCATGAGCTCACTAACACAAATGAAGGGACAAATCAGTCTTTATCAAGGGATTACTTAGCCTCTATCAAGCTCATGCCACGTAGCAATGGTGAAAGCACAATGGAATGTGGGTTTTTGTGCTAAAACACTCACAAAAGAAGCACAATGACATCCAAAAGAGAATGACACGCTGGCAATCTTCAGGTGTCCACACAATGATCAAACGGCCACAATTGAAGCCCCAATGATTAGAAGAAATGATTGGCTAGGATTGAAAGATTGGAGAGCAAGGCAAGAGGCTAGAAGGATCCAAGGCAGGCTATAAATAGAGCCTCACTCTTCACACACACACATCTAGTTTTTTACACATAGCTTTTTAATTTAGTTGTAGCTTAAAATTTTAATTCCTAGCTTAATGTTGTTTTAATATTGTAATTTTCCTTTTAAAAGTATTGTAAGCAAGTTTTTAATGAAATTCAGTTTTACTTAATCTCTCCAAATTTCTTTTTCATAAGCTCTCTTAATAAGCCAAATTGTCTTAATAAGCTAATAAGCTCATTTAAAGCTCTTTCAGTCTATAAGCTGAAATAGAGCTTATTTTAATTCAGTATTACTCTTACCTAAACCTTAAACCAGTCTAATTTACATTTACTATGGAATGCATTGGAATTGAGCTTATGGAAGGGGGATCTAAAAGGGAAGGATCCCAAGGAATATTATACCCCTTGCTTATGAATATAGCTAGGGAGCTTGTAGCATAACATGATTGGACACTCTAGGTTTAGCTTAGAGGAATTAAAGTAAGTCTTACCTTTAAATTTCTTGTTCATTTTCAATTCTAGCTTAAATTTTCACTTACATACTTGCTTATTGCTTATTTGCTTATTAAAGTTGCTTATTAGTGTTTATTTATGCCTTAACTAGCTTAATAATCATAGTTGCTTATCTGTTTTTGATTAAAATAGTTTAGATCTTAGTCTTTAATATTAGTGTCTAAAAAACCTTAAAAACCAAAAAAATAGTAGAAATTAGTTTGAATCTTAGATTAATGCTCAATTAGTTGTTAATTCATGTTAGTTTAGGTTATTATAAGCTAAATATAATCTGGTATTTAGTGCTTATTAATTAGATTTTCAATTTAAAGCTTTTCTAAAATTCTGTCAATGTGGTTAATGGGTATATTGTTTGGCATAAGCTTGTTTGACCTCCTAAAGTCAAAAGTTTTTGTGCAAATTTTTTTAAATAACTTTGAATTTAGTTATAAACATTAGGAAATGAGTTTTCATAAATTAGATTTAAGAATTTAAAGAATTTGAGCTTATATTAAGTTTGACAGCACCAGGGGATTTTTTCTTAGAATTTCACTTGTGTAAATTTTGATCTAAGCCCTCAAAGGTTTAGATCTTGCTTGCATCTTGTTTATCTCTCTATTTTGAGTGTGTTTAAGAGCATGTTTTTCCCATAGGAAACCTACCTAATTGGTTTGCACTTGTGCAAAGTGCAACAGTACTAACTTCAAGTTAGTACTATCACTTTTAGCCTAGTTTTTAGTTAAGTATAAGTAGGTCTTAGATTCTTTAATCCAAGTAGGCTTAAGTCTAGGTATAGCTTAATATAGATTAAGTCCTAAATTGCATTTTCAAGCTTATTTACCTAGTTTAATTTAGCTGTCAAAGTCACAAAAGTTCATAAAAGCCAAAAACAGTTAGCAATAGAATTTAGATTTTAAATTTGAGATTCTAGCTTAAGGTAGTAGGTTTTATTGCTTAAACTAGTTGCTCTTAAGTTGATTGTCAAGTTTTCAAAGGCTCATTTGCTGTCTTTGTTTTTTGAGCATTTAAGCTTATTTTGGTTTTAGGCTTATTTACTAGATTGCTGAGTTTGCTTGTTTCCTCCTCAATTTCAGTAGTTTAAAAGTACTTTAAGCTCTATTTTCATTTCAATTCTAGGTTAAGCACATCATAAGCTTTTTAGAACACTTTTCCTTTTTAGATTTGAGCTTAAAATGAGCTTGTTACAAGCTTCTAAGTAAGAATAAGCCCAAAACCCTTCTTACTGTAACAGCTTTTAGATAAGCTGTTTTTGAGCTTATTACTTAGTTTTAGATTAAGTCCCGTTTGTTAAAGTAGCTTATTTTAGTCTTCTTATTAATTCCTAGTATTTAGTTTTTTGAAAAAGTAAAAAAAAAAAAGTGCAAAAAGGGGTTGCCCACACTCGAACCCACGACCTCTCAGTTATAAGCCCAACGTGTTAACCAATTGCTTCAATAGCTCATCCAGTGTTACTTCCCCACATTTAATACTAGTACACGTTTTCAATTTCCTTTCTATAAATAAGCCGTAGCCTAATAAGCTCTTTTTAGGGCTTATTCGTTTAGAATTTTGGTCTTACTTATTTTTCTTGTGTTCCTGCTAGTATTTAGGATTACACTGATTTTATAGATTTTTCCAGCTTTTATTTTATTTTTAATCAATTTTCGAAAGTAAAAATCTTATAAAATCAATAAAAAATAGAAAAAGTTTCAGAAAAATACAAAAAAATAGTTTTTAGTTTTATAAAAAATAGCTTTAGGTTTACATCCAGTAAAATCATTTTTACACTTTTTAGATCTTAAATTTCATTTTTGAGCTTTTATTTTAAATTTTAAAAAAATTTATTTTATAATAAAAATAGTTTAAAAATAGGTTTCTTGCTTTTTATTATATTTTTAGACTTTTCTAAGCTTAAAAAACATTTTTCCAAATTTTTAGTACTTAATTTGCTATTTTCTAGGATTTAATTAGATTAAAATAGTTTTTAATTCATATTAAATTCAAAAATAATCAAAAAAAAATGTTTTTCTTTTTCCTAAAATTTTCTTTTGTCCTATCTTAGGTTTAGAATTTTAGTTTACATTTTTAGGGGTTAAATTTAGTTTACTTGCTTAATTGTCACGTTTTATTTGTTTCCCGTATTAGTTTAATTGTTTTTAATTGTCCATTTTAATTGTTGCTTTAGATCATCAAAATCATCCATTTGCCTATTCAAATCATAATCCAAACTTAAACAAAGTTTCAATTTCACTAGTCGTTGGGAAAACGACCCGGGTGATCATATTTGCCCGGTTAAATATACGTATTTATCATTTTTTTATTATATTATATATTTTTGAGAGTGAATTTTACCAAGGGTAACTTGGTAATTTTCTTAATTGCTCTTAGGTTTATATTATATTGTGATATATTTTAGGTATATAAAACTACTATCATCACCCAAAGTCACCACCCAAATATATCCCATCCGTTTCTGTTTCTGTTAATGTTATCTTACATCTACACCCCACAACTTAAAGACACTCTGGATAAGTAATGAATATGCTTGAGACCCTAGCGGTGGAGGGTTTGATCATTTACCAAGCCTTTGTAATTTATTATGCTATGACATGAAATGAGTGCTAATTTTCTGTTTCCCCTTTATGTTATAACTTTTATACACCCGAAAGAAAGAGAGAATCTCAAACACTTATGTGAGGTGCTAGTATATACTTTCTGTGCTTTTAATTACAAGGTCTAGAAAGAGTGTTTGTAAGTATTTTAAAGAGTAGTTTAAATGGACCCACTTATTGCTATTGTCTATGTAGGAGATGAACCATTTTTTTAGACAAGCAAATACCAAGTGTAGGTTATTTGATGGAGGTGTCATTTTCTGCATATTTCGGGGTCATTAACCTCCTAAATCATGCAAAGTGGCCCAGATTACGTGCTTATATCATTGTTTTTCAGGGTTTTAGCACTTGGATGCTTTTAGAGGATTACACGTGACTTGGGACTCATTTGGGAAGAAGCGGACTAGGAATACGGACCACACAAATCTCATGATGAATTTTGCAACAGTGGACGATGACGGGCGTCACAAGCATAAAGCGACGCTGTCGTGTCTAGTGACGGTGTTAGGATTAGGGCGACGGCGTCAGGACCTGGCCGACTTAAAGTGGATCTAGAATCATCTACGTGGCGACAGCGTCAAGATTGCAAAGCGACGCCGTCGCGTCGACAACTCTATAAATATAAATCCGTTTTTAGGGTTTTAGTGTGTAACTTTGGTATAATTTTGTATAACCATAGGGAGACGAACCCTAGTCGTTTTAGGAGCTTTATAGGTTCATTTTTTCGCCTCAAAAACCTTATCGTACTACTTGAATCCATGTTTTTTAATCAAGTAAGGTATTTATCTTTAATCATTCAATATGTCTATGTGTTGTTTAATTAATTTATCTTCTTGCTTTCTTTATAACATACGAGGCTAGACCCTCCTTTGTATTTATCTATGATTGCATGAAACATAGGTTGTAGATCCTTTTGATGTTTCTTCTTGTTGATGTATGTGCGCATTAAGCTTTAGAAAACCAGCTTTTGTTTGTATCGTTGTTGATACGTCTAGGGAAACGCGAGTAGTGTAGAAAGGATACCATATGTAACAGTCTTTATACTACCTTACCCACTATATGGTTGATCCCTTTTAAGTAATTTCACATGCATTTAATTATGCTTCTTAGAAAATCTTAAGGGCCTTTTAAAGTCTTATTTACCTACCTTACTTGTGCGTTGCCTTAACGAAATATTAAATAGACGGCGGATTCGTGTAATCCGTTCATGAACTTGGAAATATTACACAGATCATCCAAGTGTGACAAGCAACGCAACTATAGAGAAGCAAATCTCGAGGGTAGTGGCATGATTAGGTAATACACTTGCTTATCATAAAGTTATCACAAGTAGATTAGATATTAATTAGTTTAGTTATTAGTTAAACAAACCAACCTCTCAAACCATAGATTTACCTGCTTTCATAAAATATAAAAATAATCTTCCCTCAACCTCTAGAATTCTGTTAGGCCGTGATCAAGCCTTCCCAACCTATTCCCCTATAGAACGATAACAACCCCCCGAGTCTTGCCTATACTACACTGCAACGATTAGGTACACTACCTAGGGGATTGTAAAACTTCTTTTAGATGTCCCTTACGACCTCCGCACCAGTTTATAACTTCGTCTTATTTTCAATCAAACGTATTTTGCAACAAAATAAGTATAGGGGAATATATCCGGTTTTTTAAGCACTAAATTCAAATATTTAAAATAAATAGTTTAGATTCATTCGCGTCAGTTTCGAGTCATATGATTGTAACGATTAATTCTAGGTTTTTATGCAGTGCTTTCTTCAGATTTAACTAATAAAATTGCGTGCAAGGATATTTATCATTAAAAAGAAGAAGAAATTTTTCAGACCCTGTAGACGGCGTCGGGATTAACACCCGACGGCGTCGCGTCTCTAGCAACGTAATTTTTTTTTTCAAGTATTTCTGAAAAATAAAACGTGCAATATTTAAAATTTGTAATTCTTTTGTAAACATGCATAAACCTATAATTACATCATTACTCTCATCCTATCATTACTGTTTTTATAGAGTCGAAACCCTAAACTCTCATTGTATTTATATCTATCCCGTCGATTTTATGCTTGGTGTACTTGTCTTTGTTTTTTATTACAAGTTATATTTGACAAGGAAAAGCTTGGAAGTTCTTAGGAAGTTCATTTGGACAATTCTTGGAGGACGATTTAACCAGTTATCGCATGTTTCTTCTCCATTATTAAGCAAACCAGGGGAGTACTAGTTTCTTTTACTTGTTTTCTTTTCCCTTTATTCGTTTTTACGGGTACTTCTATAGAATATTGGGGACAATGTTCAACTTAAGTGTAGGGGGAAAATAAGCCTTAGAAACTATTCTTTCATTTGCCATTTGCTTTGTCCTTCAAATGATGTGTAATATATCGAAACATAGCATAAAAAGGTAATTTTGACCCAAATTCAAATTTTTTTATGACACATACCGACGAAAACCGAGTATTAATAGCGTCTCATAGATGGGAATGTATATGACTAGCACAAAAACCCTCAAAATTCCACCACAAAAATGTGAGGTTCGCATTTAGATCTATAGAAATTCGGGTATCCATTATTGATACCCAAGATAGTTTATACCTTTAGCTTTCTCGAGTTAAGGAGTGAGCAATCATGTGTGTCTATTATGTCGTTACGGATGTGTATATGTGGTTTTGTCGCCTTTTCTGGAGCATTGAGATCGGTATTAAATTATATGAGTGTACCGGTAGTATATTAAATTCTAGAACTTGTTTTTGTGATGCATTCCAAGACCGCATAGTGAGTATTAGGATTTGCTAGATAAGAGGCACTAGGATTAACCCATGTTTTAAACCTGTAATTGTTATGATGGTCACATCGATCATGTAACTATCCCACACTCTTACCATGCACTCATTTTTAGTACAGGATACCCCTAGTACAACCCTCCGAGCCTATCCTTTTTCACGGTTCTCGTAATTTTCTAGTTAAGCCAGACTATTAATGAAGAGCATTGTCACCCTTAAACCAATCGTTACACCCAAATCGCCTTAGCCTACCTTGTATGTACTCGCTTTTAGTACATTATTGTTTTAACCCAAGTTAATTATTTGAGTACACGGTTGCTAAGTCCTTGTCCTTGTAAATACTGTTTTGGGACGATTGGGATTCATGGTAGTATTTATTTCGCGTAAAAATGGAGAAGAAAAGTTAAGTCAATACCCCCATATGTTTGTTAGATGATCTACATGTTATTTTGATCCACCTCAAATCGGGTCATTAGTTAGATTGTAAATAATTGAGTATGTAAAAGTTCAAGTGTAGGGGTGTATCTAAAAATCCCCATGATGTATTATATGTTTAAGCAATGGCAGGGCAAAGTGTACGAAAAAAAATTGTATATAAAAAAAGTAAAAAAAAGTGTATGGGCTGCCATTTGCTTATATTTATATTAGATTCAAGAAAAGAAAAATAAATAGATTGATGTAGAGTTTGTATATCTTCGTCCGAGTCTTGGCTTAGCAACCAAACCACGTGTATTCGTATAAATAATTAGCTAACCCTTTCACCCAAAAGTCACTCCCCAAATGTATCCCATCCATTTCCGTTTCTGTTAATGTTATCTTGCACCTACACCCCACAGCCCTTTAAAAGACCTCTTAGATAGTAATGATTAATACTTGCGCCTAGCGGTGGAGGTTTGATCCTTTACCAAGCCTATGGTAATTTATATGCTATGACAGGTAATAGGTGTGATTTTCCGTTTCACCCCATTATGTTATAGTTTATTATACTGAACCGACGAGGAAAAGAGAGATCCAAACACGTATGTTGATGGTGCTTCTATATAGTTTACTTGCTTTTAATTATGTAGGCTCTTCAGAAGGGTTGTTTTGTAGAAATGCTTTTAGAATAGTGCAAAGTTTAGAAATGCCCTCGATATTGCTATGTCTAGTAGAAAACGCCATATTGGTTGAGGAACAAGCAAATCTCAAGTGTAGGTGGTTATTATAAATGAGTGTGTCATTTTATACACTTTTCGGGGTCGTATGTTTAACCCCTAAGATCGTGCATTTATTGCTCAAAATAGATACTTAATCGTTCGTTTTAGTATTTGAATTTGGAAGCATTTAGTGGAAATACACATGACTCCTCTTGGGCTCAAGTTGGGAGAGACTGAGAGACAGACAGTGTCTAGGACCTACACCAAAATCTCTTGAAGGAGTTAGTGCTTCAGAGTGTGGAGATGGCGTCGCAAGCATTTAAAGCGACGCCGTCATGTGATTTATGGAAGAGACGCGATGATTTACGAAGCGACGACGTCAGAACATGGACGACCTAAAGGAACTCTAGAAGATTCGGTGTCACGAGATTAAGAATACCATTTAACGCGCGTGTGAAGTACCAGATATTGTTTTGATCATAACTCCTTCATACGAACTCGAATTGCGACGATTCTACAGCTCACGCGTTCAGAATGAGAAAATCTACAACCAAGCGAAAAATGTCGTGGTGACGGCATCACATGTTATTAGTGACGCCGTCGTGAAGGTCGGTTTAGGTTTTTCCTATTAATACAACCTCATAACTTTGTTTTTATCATGCCCCCAACCCTAAGTCTGATTCTATGGTTTGGGTAGGTGTTTTTCTAACAACTTAGAAGACCTAATTCAATCTATAAACATCTTGTAATGGTTTGATTATCATATCTATCTTAATTCATGTCTTCAATTCCTTTTGTTGATTATGATTTCTCTTGTTTAAGTATGCTTGGCTAATTCATCTAGTATTTATTTGGGAATGCATCAACCTTGTCATTGATTGATTATATCTTATTGTTTTCTTATTGATGATTATGGATCTTCTATATTCACCAATTAAGGCGTGACAGATTCAATAAGTATAATTGATTATAGTTTGTAATTCTTGTTTTCTATTGCTTCTTGTTGATGAATTTGCATGTTAGTAGGCTCTAGAAAACCAACTTTTATCTGTATCACTATTGATATGTCTAGGGAAACGTGATTGTGTAGAAAGGATACCATCGGTAATAGTCTTCATACTACCTTACCCCTTATATGGTTGATCCCTCTTAAGATATTTCAAATGCATGTAATGTACTCTTAGGGGCCTTGTAATAGTCTTCATACTACCTTACTTGTGTGTTGCCCTAACGAAATATTACATAGACGGCAAGTTCGTGTAATCTGTTCATGACCTAGGAAATACTTACACATCGCATCGTAAATGTGACAAAGCAATAGGTAGAATTGGATAGCTAGCAAGGAGTAGTGCATCCCAGGTGAATACGCTTCATTGTATAATTGTTATTTAGTTTATTAGTTTAATTAGCTTAAAACCAAAACCTCTCTAAAACCAGAATTTTACTTGCTTTCATAAAATATAAAAACTCTAAAATAATCTTTCATCAACCCTTAGACCTTTGTGAACATTCGATCCGGCCTTCACAGTGCTATTCCCCTAGAGAACGATAACAACCCCTGAGTCTTGCCTATACTACACTGCAACGATTAAGTACACTGCCTAGGGAGTTATAAAACTTCTTGTTGAAGTCCTACGACTACCGCATCAGTTGGTTTACGCCGTAACCTTGCTGATGTAGACTTTCCAAAATATAGGCAAAATGGACTTTACGGCGTAACCAAATGGAAGGTTTACGGCGTAACATAAGTGTTTATGGCGTAACTGAAGTGGTTATGGGGTAACGTAAGTGGTTATGGCGTAACGTAAGTGGTTATGGCGTAACATAAGTAGTTATGGCGTAATCTCTTCAGCAACATTATAGTTATAGCAAAATTGCAGCTCTTCAGTTATGATTCGGCTTTAACCCAAAACACGAAAGTTGTAGATATCACTTTTCTCTTTCCATGTCCACTTGAATCGACTTCAAAGGAGTTCGTATGAAGAAGTTATGGTTAAAATACTAGAGCACATTTCCTGAGATATCTCAGGAGAATTTCTTCTTCGGCTTCGTTTCTTCACATAATTCTTTCACGGGCCTTCATAGTAACTCCAAATCATAAGCGGATAGCTTCATATATATATTATTCTTTCGTAGAAGCATCCACTAATCACGTCACTAAACTCCAATGCCTTGTTTATCTTGATATTATTGTCTAATTCTCGTGTTTCTTGCCAAATGTTTGCGTTTTTCTTAGAAACAACAAAATAAGTGATTAAGTATCATATTCAGGTATTTATAAGATATTTGCAAGCATTTTCATAAGGATTTTGACCCTAAAAAGAATTAAATATTTGATGTCATCACATTGATTTTTTGGATGCCTGTTACAACTTTCAAGTGTTTAGTGATATTCTGCTAGTTAAAATATGCTAGATAAATTGGGGACATTGAAATAAGTTATACAAATCATACCAAAGAAAGGATAATGCAATAAATAATAAGATTTTTATATGGTGTTCTATGCTACAAACGACTACCCAACACTTTCACATAGCATCTCCTCATTACCAAGATTATTCGATCCGACTCGAATCCACTCCAAGTCTGACTCATTAAACCAAGTAAAAATATCTGACCAAATTGGTACGATTTCCACCCTCACCATCAACATCTTGATATACCCCGTGAGCATCACTAACCACTTATCAATACCTACACCAATCACTTATCGATACCTGCAAGAATAACATTAATAATTGATGAGGTGTCATTTTATACACTATTCCGGGGTCATTTAACCCTTTAAATCATGCAAACATGCCCAGATTATGTGCTTAATCGTTTGTTTTCAGGTTTTTAGCACTTTGATGGCATTTTGAGGAAATACACGTGACTTGGGCGCATTCGGAGAAGAAACGGACAAGACTACTGACCTACACCAAATCTCTTGAAGAATTGTGCAAATAGTGCGTGGAGACGGCGTCACAGGCTTCAAGTGACGCCGTCACAATCTATCTAGTGGTGACGTCAGGAAATTGATGACGACGTCAGGACGTAACCGACTCAAATCAGACCTAGAAGATTCTATCTCGTGACGGCGTCGCGACCATAACTGGACGCCGTCGCGACAATTTCTCTATATATATATTAAGCCGAATTTAGGGTTTTAAGTGTGTAACTTTGTATAACTTTTGGGACCTGAACCCTAAGTACTTTGTCAGCTTTTAGGCCGTCTTTAGGGCTTAAAACCCCTATTGTAACTGACCTTAATCCATGTTTTAATCAAGTAAGATTATCTATCTTTAATCATTCAATATGTCTATGTGTTGTTTGATTGATCTATGTTCTTGCTTCCTTTATAACATGTTAGGCTAAACCTTCCTTTGTATTTGCTTATGATTGCATGAAAGTTGGATCGTAGATCCTTTTACTGTTGCTTCTTGTGATGAATGTGCGCGTTAGGCTTTAGAAAACAAGCCATAAGATTTTAAATTAGCATAGACATCTAGGGAAACGCGAGATGTGTATGTTGAAAAGGATAACATCCGGTAAACAGTCGTCATACTACCTTTACCCTAATATGGTTTGGATACCTCTAAAGATATTTTAATTGCATTTAATATACTCTTAGGGGCCTTGTAATAGTCTTCATACTACCTTACTTGTGCATTGCCTTAACGGAATATTAAATAGACGACAGGTTCGTGTAATTCGTTCATGACTTAGGAAATACTTACACAGATCATCACGAGTGTGACAAGGCAACATTGATTCAGTAGAAGCCAATCTAATAAGTTAATGATTGATTAAGTAAATTTATACTATTTTATCATATAAGTATCTCCTGTAGTATAGATTATATTTCATATATTGAATTACTTACTTTCTATAAAATTTAAAATACAAAAATAATATTCTTTCAATCTCGTATGATCTCGGCTAACGCCGTGTTTGAGGTCTTCTAACTCCTATTCCCTTAGAGACGATAACAAACCACCCTGAAGTCTTGAATACTACACCGCACCGATTGGGTACTGATTCGCTAGAATCTATATATACGTAATAATAAAATATATGATGGAAAATTACCAAGTTACCCTTGAGGACAAAGGTAAAAAGGAAAAATCTCACAATATTTATATTTTAAAAAAAAATATATTACGTATATATAACCGGGAAGTATGATTCCGGGTCGATATCCCCCAAACCGATTTGTAAAATTGAAATCAAACGGTTTGATGTTCGGACAATGATTTGAATTGGAAACAAAGATTGAGTTGATTATCTACTTCTACAAATTAAAATAAACAAATTATAACAATTACGCATGAAATCAAATAACGGGAAATCAAATTTTAACTAAAAACGCAAAACGGGAACCCTAAACGGCATTTAAAAACCCTAAATTTCTAAAATTAAATCTAAAATGAAATTTTCTTTTTAAATGGACTCTAATTGACTAAAAAGTAAGTTTAAAGAAAACTAGAACAAAAACGGATTTGAAATGAGCTTTAAAACACGAAAAATGAGAACGGGAATCAATCACGTTCTTTAAAAATCGAAATTTTGCAATTAGTCCATACGAAACAAAACATAAATTTTACTTTAAACTTCATGTAAAAGAAAATTTTCTAAAAAAGATTTATATTTTTTTGATTAGTTTTCTATTTTTTTGAATTTTTTTAAAGTTGTTATGAAAATAATGTTTTAAAAAATACTTTAAACTGTTATAAATATACTAGATAAATACGAAAATAGCGTAACTAATTAGAACTAGGAAAAATAAGCTCGAACGTACAGCTCTTAATGAAGTAAGAAAACCACGAAAATAAGACTAAAACAGCTTATATGCTTAATGGGCCAAAATTGCATAATAATCTAAATTGTGTAGATGTTTAATGAAAAAGAACCTAGGGCGCTGTGGTATGTGTCTTTGCTTATGTGTGTTTATAAAAAGGGTTGAAAGTGTTGAGGTCGGGGGTTCGAGCCTTGCTCACCCCCGATTTCTACTTTTCCTTTTTTTTTATTTTTGAAAACTTATAAAAGCAAAGTTATTAAGCACCTAAAAATAAGCATTTTTAATAAAAGCAACTTTTTATGAAAAGCCCTAAATAAGCTGTTAGACAGCTTATAATATGACAGAAACACTTAACTAATATTTTTGGCTTTTTTCTTAAACTAAAATAAGCTAAAAGACTAAATAAGCTAAAGTTAAGACTAATTAAGCTAAAATATGCTAAACCTAAGCTAATGAGCTAAACAGAACTTAAAAATAAGCAAGTAATAAGCTAAAAACTAAATAAGCTCTTAAATTAAAACCAATAACCAAACAGTCCTTAGGGACTGTTTTGAGCTTAATTTTAAGCACTAAAATGGATTCTTACAACTAAGAGCTTAACACTATCTCAAAGCATAGCTATTAAGCTACTTAGAATTGTAAACCAACTCCATTTTGAAAGACAGATAAGCAAGGAAAAAGCACTTATGAAACAGCTATTTCAGAAACTTGGCTTTTGAAAGCCAATAAGCTAAATTACATTCAAAGAGGCACACAGATCTCAAATAAGCACCAATTTTGAATCCAAAAGCTGTTTTAGAAAGCTTATAATGTGTAGAAGCTAATTTTAATAAGCTACCTTAAATAAAAACACTTTAAGACTACTAAATCTAATGATCTAAGCTGCTAACTTAGGAAGAAGCACTTAAAGCTCAAAAACTAATTAAGCTATAATCTACAATAAGCTAAAACTGAAGCTAAGCTCTTAAAAACTTAACAATATACTATTAAGCTATAAATCTAAATCATAAAAACAGATCCTATAAGATTGAAATCTAAAAATTAGAATCAAAATCTTACTTACTACTATTTTTGGTTTTTTAGAATTTTTGTGAAGTTGAAAAGCTAATTTTAACCTAGATAATAAGATAGAAATTGAAATTTCAGTTTTAAACTATCTTATCCTACATGTAAACTATAAGCCGACTCTAATTTTGATAAACCTTAAAGTCTCCTTTAGCTACTCTAAAAAATAGACCAAATGGGAATGCTGTCTTTAAACTGCAGGGATCCTTTATTGATTCACTAGGTAAATGGTTAAACTAAATGCAGGGTGTCTTAAAGGTAAATCTTGCTTTGTACACACCTATATAGGTGAGTACAAAACACCAACCAAACAAAAATCCAAGCTAGAGGAAGGACTTGAATCAAATATTTTTTACTTAACTTAAAAAAATCAAACTTCCCCTGATGCAAATTCATAATAGTTTTCACTAAAACCTTACTCAATTTTGAAAATTATCCATGAATTTCATCTTCACCAAATTGAGTTATATGATTACCGCCGGATCTAATTCAAAAGTTTACATCAATTTCCTTTGACTTTTTGAGGTCAAACTGAGTAAATCCAAACACTCCTTTAAAAATCTTAAAATCTATTTAAACTTAAAAATTTAAAATCTAATGAACAATTTTTAAAGACCAGATAACAAACAACTTATAAAAGACCTAATGAGCTTATACTAACAAGCAATTAAGCCAGAAATACTAATCTACTACTTATGCTAAATTTTTTTGGTTTTTTTTCTTAATGATTTTTAAGACAAAATATGAAAAACTAGGATCTAAACTATAAAAGCTAAAAACAGATAGTTAAACATGAACAATAAGCATAATAAGATAGATAGAAGCACAATTAAGCAAATAATAAGCTGAAAATAAGCAAATGCAAGATTAGAGCTAAATTACTTGAAATTAAAAGAGAACTTACAAAAGCCTTAGCTAAACAAAGGCAATCAAGGCTTAATGAGCTGTCTACAAGCTCCAGCTTATCCAAGGATAAGCTGGTAGTGTCCCATAAGCTCTTCCATTACTAGCTCATCATCCAAGAAGCTTAATCCCATTTAGCAAAGGTTTTAGACTAATTTTAGGAGTTTAAGTAGATTAGATGACTTATATGAGCTCAATCTGAGCTTATAGACTCAGAGAGCTTGTATGAGCTTATTAGGAGCTTATGTAACAGTAGCAACAACATTTGAGAGTAAAAAGCTTATGATAGATTATTAAAATAAAACTTATGATTTCATTAACTAGAAAACTGATTACAATATGTTGAAACTGAGATTACAATAAACTTTTAAAAACTGAATTAAAACTACATAAGCTAATTTATGAAAATTACATAAGCTAAAGTTCAAAAGCTAAAAAAAACTAGATAAAAAAAGATCCTTCGTATATGAGTGAGGGCTATTTATAGCCTGCCAAAGATGCTTCTAGGTCTTCTAGCCTCTCTTGGATCCTGTCCTTTCATTCCTTCAATCATTGGATGTCGATTGTGAGCCCTTGGATTAGATTTTGATCACACGGATTGCCAACGTGGCATCCGTGTGTCAGAGGCCTTTGTGCTTCTTTTAGGCATGATTTAGTACAAAATACTAGATCTTGGTGTGTTTCCTTCATTGCCCGCGTGTCATTCCCTTTTGGGTTTCCACCAATGGGAGCGTTTGGTGATGTATAACTCTGCCAAGGTGTACCTTATCACTTGAATTGAACTGCCACGTGGTTAATTGTGATTTGCCCTTTGTTTTGACTCGAGGTTAAACGGGGACGATGGGTGAATAGTAGTAACAAAATTTCGCGCGTGATTTTCTTTTATAAAAGGGTTGTTTGACTTTTCATTTACCCGGGGTTATAATATTGTTGACTTGGGCTTATTCATAAAGGGATTGGGCCACGGGATGTATTGGATTGGGCTCGGGCTTGGTATTGTTATAAGAGGTTAACGGGTGTTAACTCTTATAAACAAGAGTTAACACCGTTAAGGTTTAGGGATTATTTTTGTAATTTGGTTAACTTTGAGGGACTGATTTGGAAATTTTAGGCTTTGTCTTTTTGTGGTTGACTTTGTTTGACCATGAGTTGACTTTGGTTGACCTTTGATAGCATTCTCCCGGCTCTTGCACACTCAATTCCGTTCCCGTGTCCGTGTTTGTCCGGTTTTGACCGTTTTCTTGAGATTTTTGCAATATCCGTACCTACACAATCACAAAGACAAAACAAGCAATATACAAGCTGTAACACCCCCAAAATGGGTCGCAGCGGAATAAGGATCCGGGGCGTGTTACTTCAAGATCAACAGCAAACACAAGATATATATAAGAGCGACACAATAAGGCGTTTAAATTGATTACATTGGATTTAATATTAGTCATAATACAAAAGAATATAAGATTTTACTTATTCCTTGTTTAATATTACAAAAGCACCAACATTAATTTCCCAAAATTGATGCAATAAATCTTTAAGTGTGCAATCCAAAATGTAATCCAATGCATCTATTGGCTCCTCGTTGCCTATTGACCTCCTGAAAACATTGCTTAAAACGTCAACAAAAATGTTGGTGAATTCATAGGTTTATGTATTTAAATTATGCAGGATCCGCTAGTCTTTTCATGAATGTTACAACATTATGCAACATTACACAAACACCAGATTACTGTTGCACTTAGATCCATGACACTGAAGTCAACTATATTTGCTATTTAGCAGTTATTTTTGCCTGTACTGATGTTGTAACCCGGCAACATTCCAAATACGACTTGGTCAACGTTCATTCCCGGTGATAGCTAATCACCCAAACGGGGAGGTTAATCCCAATAGATCTATTTATAACATTCGCGCTTACATAATGCAATTAACAACTACATCTATGCAATTGACAGTTCATGATAATGGGCTCAGGAGGGTTATCGTTACCTTAGGAAACACATAATCAATATACTTTAAACACTTGGTCCAATTTATAAAACAAAGCATGTTTTCACCCTAAATAATAGTAAATCAGTAAAACTGTAAAAAGTGGGGGTATGAACTCATCTTGAGTACTGAAAGTTCCCAAATAATCACTGGTAATAAAAGTACGCAAATCGTTTAGATGCAACCTATTTAAAATTATGGTCGTATAAGTACGTGTACTTTTAATTAATAACATTGAATATAATCTTTTGGTGTTACATGCGTACTATCGTTCGGGCTATATATATTAAAGAGGTGTCATGGGAATGGATGTAAAGGAGGTATAGGACCACTTTAAAATAGTAATCCAACAACTAGTCGATCGACCATCCCGAAAAGGACTAATTATGGAAAACTCCCTAGTATTATAGCACTTTGATTAAACACGTAATAGTCTATTTAGCTATAATCCACCGACTATCGTTTTAGTAAAATATATTTACAAAGTGAATCGTTTATAATATACTTTTTTGTAAAATGACCTAACTGGTACGTTTTAAGTCCGTTGCTCGCGTTTCTAGTCCCGTCTTCGTAGTAAGACGAGAGTGTCCAAAAATATTACATTTGTATATGTTTTTGATATTTGCGATGAATTGTGTTTTTTTACTGTTCACAACAGCTAGTTTACCGTTTTTAGGGTTTTTAATTTAGCGTAAACTCGTGATTCGTAATTAATCTTATCCGTTTTAATCTGATTTTATGTGATTCCTTCGAGTACGTCTTGTTATTAAATGATTGTTATTATATTTTATAAAGATAAGTCCACTGATGAATAGTGCTTTTTACTGTTCATAGTTTATAAAATTACTTTTATAAACTTTAATTATCGTAAACGTCGTAGTTTATTCGTTATAGTTCCGTTTTTAGCGATTCTTTCGAGTACGATCTCGTAATTAAAAGTTATATATATTTTTAGATGTTTTAAATATTAGTTTTCTGTAATGAATAGTAATCTTTTTTAAAAAATTGTTTTATAAAAAGGATTTATAGTCGTAAATTGTAATTTAACGTATCTTTTTCGTTATAAATCGGTTTTTCGAGTTTCTTATCATTTTGGAATCGTCATGAGACGTATTATTATTATATTATGTCAAACCCACTGTATGAATTTCGGATTCAAAACAGCCCCTAAGTATTCATGTGTATATCTTTATAAAAACCTTGTTTTATGTATTATTTAATTTAGTAGTTTACTTTAAAAACCCTAATAGCTATTTTTAACATATGTGATACTTATAATAATGTCCAAGTTCATCCATAGTCCTTATAAAGTCATTGTAACAAGTTTAACAATTTAGTTTCATTACTTTCACATGTGAATAATTTAAGTACCTTTATTACAACCCTAATTATTACCTTAACATGTTTATACTTAAACCATATTGTTAAACTATTTACATCCTTTTTCCAATGATATATATGACATTATAACAATTCCCCCCCCCCCCCCCACACCCCCCCCACCCCCCCCCCCCCCCCTCAAGTTGCATAAATTCATAAACATAAGTGATAACTCATTTTACATATTAAAAAGTCCTAAGTGGTGATTTAGCCATATATAACATATAACACATAAAATAATGATAATAAAAAGTATAAAGGAATTAGGAAGACCTTAGCAAGGATGTATGAGATGAGAAATAAATGCTAAACCCGTGTTTAGACTCAAAACCCAAGCTTGCAAGATTATAAACCCTAGATTAGGTTTGAAACCCTAATCTTTCCTTTTCTTCCTTAATCCTTGCAAATGATGAACCAATGCTTGAAAACACTTTAGTGTGTCTTAGGATTGATGTGTAAAGGGTTGTATGGATTGTAGAAAAACTTTGTATGGTTTGCTTAGGATGGCTTATTTAGCCGTGGCCTTATAGAGAGAAAAGGAGAGAAAGAGTGAAATTTTGTAAGTATAAAGAGTATGTAAACTTCACTTGCATGCATGAAATATATATAGGAGGAGTATGTAGATATTTCTAGTTGCAAAGTTTGACTAGAAAGTCCAAGGAGGGGGGGGGGTATGCCGTGGGATTCAAGGGGACCAAGGGAGGGTTTCAAGGGCTTAAATGTTTAGGTTTCTTGGTTCCTTCTAATGGGAATCATCCCATGAAGTTTAGGGATGATGTTCCTAGCTTATTTTCTTTTATTTCTTTTTAGTTTACTTGCATTTTATAAAAAGAAAGTATAAGTAAAACTTTTAATTAAAAGTAAAGTGTAGTTTTTATATAAAAGTTTACTTTGTAAAGTCTTGGTATTTTGTAAAGTATTTGTTATTTTGTATAAACATATGAGACGTGTATATATATACATATGTATAAAGTTTTATAAACTTTGATCGTTGTATAAAAATGTAGGTAATTGTTGAAGCGTACGTTAATTTTTAGGGTTTCGGGAAAACCTAATTGTCATTTATCGCGAAACGTAAACACTTTCACGTATCCGATTAAAGTTAACTTGTGAAACGTTAATAATTATCTCAAAAATAATTGCTTAACCTTGATTGACGTAAAACAATAAATTGCTTGATGCCCGTTTACGTTAACTGATCATTTTTAGCTTACGCGATTTAACTTAACGATTTTCATTAAAAACAAAAGCGTACAATACTTATATATAAATGGTGACATTTTTTAACGTCGTACATTGTCCTAAAACACGGGGGGTTATAGTCTCCCCGGTTAGATGAGATTGTCCATCAAGGCTTTAAGACACGGCACTTGACGACAGCCCGGTCTTGTGACAAATGTCGGGTTTTATTCCGGATTTGATCCTCGCTTCCCTCGTAAATCAGGACCTCTCTTGGAGTTCCATCGAACCTTGATCTAATGGATACGGCTTCGCTTCAACGTTTAACCTTCTCGATCGGGATCTCTATAGGTTCCTCGATAAATGAAGCTTGTCATCAAATGGAGTCCATTCAACGGAACAGTAAGGGTTTCGTCGGCATGTACTCATATTTAGTTGGACACGTGGAAATGTATTATGAATTCTGTCAGCTCCTCTGGAAGCTCGAGCTTGTATGCATCGTCGCCAACCCTTTTATTACCGGAATGGTTCCAACAAACCTGGGACTTTAATTTCCCTCGTTGCCAAAACGTACAACCCATTTCCAGGCGGAACCTGAGCTCACTTTATCATCCAACCTCAATACTCCTTCGGCTTACGATTCAAATCAGATGTAGCCTCTTTGCCTATTACGAGGGCTGCAATCTCCTTTGCTTAACTTGTACTATTTTCTCGTGTCTCTTGTACTATCTCTGTTCCGGTGAGGTTAAACTTCTCCAACATCAGCCCAACAAACAGACGCGAAGACATTTTCTACCGTAAAGTGCCTCAAAGGGTTGCAGCCTTAATGCTAGCATGATTATTTGTTATTGTTTGAAACTCGACTTAAGGGCAAAATGTTAACCCAAACATTTCCAAAGTCGTTCACACAAGCTGAATCATATCTTCGAGAGTTTGTATGGTTTCTCGCTTTGTCCGTCATTTGCGGTTATGTATATCGCCGTACTCATAGCTAAACTTGTACCCTTAAAGCTTATGAAGTGACCTCCAGGTAAATTTTGATGCGAACTAGGGTACGGATCACAATAATCGAGACCAGGTATTCCATTGCTTGTTATACTTCACTTTTGGTCATTCTTGTAGTATTCTCCAGTGGGTTGTTTCTTTTCTGGGGTTAAAGATTGCGACTTTGTAAGAAGAGTCATCGCATTACCCAAATGGTGTCATACCCTTGTGATGATTAGGAAGCTTTTTGTGACAAAATCCTTCGTGATAGTGTCCCACTTCCATTGAGGTATCTCGGGTATATAACAACAAACTAATTGTTCTCTGATGTTCGGCCTTGACATTAGCACAAGGTCATAGCACTTGCTAACTTAGGTGGCGGATATCTGCTTTCATATTGGGCCACCATTATTGCTTCGTTACGTCTTGATACATTTTCTCGGAACCTGGTCATGGGATAGAATACTTTAATTTGTGGGATCGTGCATGATCCAGTCCGTATAAATCGCATAACAAGGTAATCAACTCCTGCCATTGAGGGCATAGGTTTCCATCCGTAGAGGTTCACTTTTTCTGTTATAAGTGCCTCTGGAATTTGTAGCTTTTCATCAGCATACCTCAAACATCCTCACTTCTTTGATGTTCTCTGGTTTCCGTTTGCTTCTGTCTGAGCATTCAAGATTTTGCTTAGGAAGATCAAGATAATTAGTCATGACCTTTTTTAAAGCTCGTAACTCTTAACGGTGGTTCCCGTTTCTTTCCTGCTCAACAGCTATCAGCCAACGACATTTGCCTTCCCTGGGTGATAACCATATCGCATTCGTAATCACTAATCAAACTCTACCATCAGCGTTGTCTCTTGTTCAATTCCTTTGATTATAGAATATGCTATAAATCTTATGATCAGTGAAACACGTACACTTGGGTACCATTACAGATAGTGCCTCAAATCCTTCAGTGGCGAATTACATTACTGCTCCAAGTTCCATGATCATGAGTTGTATTCGTTCTTTCTCATGGATCTTTTACGGCGTGATGCTTAAGTAAATAACCTTTTCCCTTTGCATCACACAGCGCCCAACTCCCTTGATCGAAGGCATCGCAGTATACGATAAAATCTTCGCTTCCTTCGGGTAAAGCCAGAATTAGTGCACTACACAACTTTTGCTTCAATACTGGAAGCATGCTTCTTGTTTGTCACCACACTCAAACTTGACCTTCTTTTGAGGTGAGCTTGGTCATTAGTTGGGCGATCTTTGAATACCCTTTAAATGAATCGTCGATAATACCAAACAAGACCTAAAAACTTGACGAATCTCCGTGGTGTCTTGGAGATGCCCAATCTTTAACGGATTCGATCTTGGCTGGATCCACATGAATTGCCTTTATTTATCAATCTCCGTGATTCCGGAGGAACTGTTACTTTGGGAATCCAAAATTCACACTTGGAAAAATTTAGAATACAACTTCCTCTTTCTTCAACAACTCCAATATTTCTTTCAGAATTCTTCGTGCTTTGTTGTTCGTTTTTTTTTTTATATTGGAATAGATCAAAATATCGTCAATATAAGATAATTACGAATTTGTCCAGGATAAGGTTCTTGCACATCGGTTCATGAGGTCAATAACACAGCAGGTGCGTTGGTCAAACCAAACGGCATAACTTGGAATTCATATTGGTCCATATCGAGTTTCGAAGGCAGACTTCGGGGATGTATTCTTTCGAACCTCAATTGGTGCTAACCTTAGACCTTAGGTCGATCGTCGAGTAGGAACTCGACCCTTGAAGTTGACTCGAATAGTCATCAATTTCTGGTAGCGGTATAACTGTTTCTTCACCGTTGTGTGTTTAGTTCCGACTAATCTAGGCCACATCGTAACGACTCCATCTTTGTTCTTGACGAATAGAACTGGAGCTCCTCATTTGGTGAACAAATAACGGTCTTATAAAGCCTTTGTCGGAATAGTCTTGTAGTTGATCGCCAAATTCTTTCATTTCTGTGGGCACTACCGATAAGGTTCACGTGCTACAGGTTGCGCACCAAGTACTAGATCGATGTGAAATTCCACTTGTCTGGTATGTGGAAGACTCGGGCAAGTCCACGGGGAAATATTTGGGGAAAAATTTTTGTCGATCGGTTACATCTTGCAGTTGCTTCGTCTTATGGACTTGTCGTGTCTCCGTGATGGTAATATGGGCCAAAAAAGACGTGAAACATTCCCTTTTAGCAGATACTTCTGGGTTTGGTGCACGAGATGATGTTTAATCGCAGTCCACGTTTTATTTCTACTTCCGTCTCATTGAAAAATTTAAAGATTTCGCTTTAAACGGGAATACGATACGATCTTCTTGCACAGTCAATAACGGCTTGTAATTTTGTGAAACAGGTCCATGCAATTTTATGACGTCATAAGAACCCATTTTACAAGCTTTGGTCGACGTGAAACGGATGGTGCAGAAGATTTAAAGAGCAACCCAGTTAGTTATACCGTAGTTACCAAATTTAATTCTACCTTCTGCTAATTCATCGTTATACCATGATTAATGTAGTGGGTGCTATATTAATCCAAAGTACTAATTGAGTAGACACGAAATTCTATCTTGCACCAGTTATCAATATAAAATGGAAGCACAATGGTTGTTTAGGAAGAAATACGTACTCGTCAACAACGTTGTTGTCTGGGTTTGCCTGCATACTCCCACTGCATAAGGCCTTGGCTACAGCGTTGCCATTTCAGGGTTCTTGTTTACCCACTGGGGCAGTCCCTTCTTGAAGTGGTGGAGCCATTACACTCAAAGCAAACGATGGCATTGGTATTTGCCCATTGGGTCTGCGGGTTGTTGCTGTTGCGGTTTTGTTGTTGTTAATTGTTGTTGCGGTGTTGTTGTTCTTGTTATTTGCGGTTGTTGGTGTTGTTATTTGCAAGTTGACATGGAGGTCCTACAGTCCTTGGCCCAGGTGGCTTAGCTCTTGCAGTTATTGCATGTGGTATACAAGGACGTATTGGTTGAAAGTTACACTTGGGACATTGAGGTTTTGTCCTGTCATCACGTTTTCTTTGTCCACCGTTCCCTGCAGCATAAGCCCTGCCTGTGTTCTGCCTTTTGTTCTGTTGTTGGTTTTGGTTATTTCGGGAAGTGTCTTCAAACTTCCTCTTGTTTTCTGCCTGTCTCTCAGCAAAAGTGTTAATTCTCCTATCCATTAATTCAGTCGCCATCTCAATAGCCTCTTGATGGTTTTTGGCTTCGATGCACAAAACTTGAGTATAAATTCTAGGTCGGGCATCCTCGACATACTTTCAATTTTGTCAGATCTTCAGGAAACATCCTGTCACACAGCAATGCTAGTTCCTGGAAACGTTGGTTGTAAGCTACCACATCGGTGCCTTTTACTTTTAGGTTCCACAATTCTGCCTCAATCTTCTTGATTTCATTCCTCGGACAATATTTAGTTGTCATCTTCTTTTTCAAGTCAGTCCACGTCATTGCATATGCAACATCATTAGTCACTGGTCCTATCATGTGAGTTTCCACTCATGTTAGTGTATTCCCATAAGAGTATAAGTGGCAAACTTACTTGATTCTCTGCGGTGTTACAGTTACTTATGCGAAACACGGTTTTCCATCCTCTAAACATTGGTAAAGTCGCACTCCTTCTGTGCCCCTGAAGAATAAGGGTTGACATTTCATGAAGTCTTGATAAGTGCACTCCCGAACAGCGCGTTCATTCCTTCTCACACCTGTTCCTGAGGTATGGCTATCATCGCCATTTCGGGTCGTATCACGTGCTGCCAATACAGCAGTGACACCCTGGTCGATCATGGCCTGAAGTTGGGCACTGGTGACCCCGATGTTGGTTTGGTAAGTAGGGTCTTGCGATGGTGGGGGAGTTGTGGTGACTAACGTTGACCTCGAGGTTTCCTTATTTGGTGCCTTTTCTTAATCAAAAGGTAACATAATTCCCGTTAGATTTCAAAAATCTTTTTACCATAACCCGATGTATACCATAATATATAAACGAGATCACAGACTGGTGAAATACCAAAGTATTGAAATTATAAATCGAAACATTCATTCAGAATAATACGGATTCATATAATAAAATAATCCATCTCTTTCCATATATAACTTGGAAAATATAAGACATGATTGGTTTAATTACAATCGATCACAACACTTAGGTACAAGACAAATAACCTATAAAGCATACTAGCCGAGGATTTCTCGTTAATACTTAGTTGGCTGTATAATGTAGCCGATACATGATCAAAAAGATTATAAAAGAGTTGCTAGACAAAACAAAAGATCTATACAGGTCTGCTAGCTGGTATAACCCATAATACTTAACAGGACTGTTACAGTAGCTAAAGTCATAACCCAGTCTAAGAACTGTTCTGGCCTCCTCTTGGTAGCTCTGGCTCTGAGGATCCTCTTAGCACTGTACTTGCTGTCTCTGAAGCTCGTTTCATCTGGGTATTGAGGCTCTTCACTATCTTTAGTGCCTCCACTTAATGTCTCGTCTCCGATGGTTGATTTCAGCAGATCTGGGAATCACGTTTGTCTCTAAGGGTCTGCTGCAATGCCAAAGCATCAGCTGATCTCGGACTGTGAGCCATTGACCGTAGTCCAAGTGATTATGCCCTCGGAACGTATGATACGACAAAGCATCCATCGACTGTGCCCAAGCGGGCACGAGATACTCTGGCTCCTCCTACATTAGGAAGGGTGTGTGTCTATGGAATGGCTGTCCCCATTGTACACCATGTTGACTCAGGCTCTAAGTAGAGCTCAGTCATGTCGTGCATCTCCGCTGAGATATATGATATCATCCTCCTGGTCAACAGTAGTAGCCAACTCAGTAACTCTCTGATTGACCCCCTCTAGGGGTGGTTCGGTGCAATACTCTAGATGCTCCTACAAGGTCACCCTTGGATCCGTTTAATACCATTAGCCTAAACTCTCTAGACGTCTGGCGTTCCTAGAGCGGCATCTAAATCATCTATGCTCAATCCAATAAAGGACTGCCCTGCTGGTGTTAGGTCTAACTGCCTAGCAGCACCAGCTGCCGAACTCTCCCTGACCTCGTATCCAGGACCAGGAGTAGTACGACACGGCCTCTTACGAAGCGGTAAACAAATCTCAGGCATCTCAGTCTCATGAACAGGAGATGGTTTTAGTGCATCTTCTGTCTGAATCCCCCCATCAGCTCGGGATCCCAGAGATCCTCAACATTGTAGGGCTATTGGGTGGTGGTATTGGTATAGGTTTGGCGGAAGAGGGTATCTAGGAAGTGGTGATGAGTATGGACAGAGAGAGGTTGATGGTGTTGGAGTAGTTAATGCTAACAATCTTCAGCATACTTCCTCGGTAGAGGAAACGGTGTCGGCGCTTGGTGGTCGGCTGGAAATCCTAGCCGGACGGGCGATAGCAAGGTATGGGTCCTGGTTCAGCTGAAATAAGCTTACAGCGCGCAGGGTCGTCAGGAGCTTTGTATCTCCTCCTCCTCTGCTCATATCGGTCTCTCAGTATGCTCCTCCATTCCTCCCATGTGTTCTCCTCTTGTCAAGCAGGTTAGTAGGTGGATCCTCCTCAGGATTCCTCCTCGTCATCACCTCCTCAGGATCCTTCAGGACGGACTCAGGAATTGTATCCCGGTGACTCAGTTGGTGGTGTGGTAGCAACTGGCAATGGCAGTACTCAGCCTGTAGGACATCCGTCCTCTGGTAGAACTCCAGGTAAACAGAGTCGAAACAAATGGTACTTAGATAGGTGAAGGTATGGTGCCGGCTCTGGTCCTCAAGGCCTGGCCACGTAATCTGGGGAGACGGTGGATCCTGAATAATAGGTCCTTCGGCTACCTGGTGATCCACTATTGTCAGATGGTCCTCATATGGGTCTGGATATCTCAGTATTCGTAACTGTTAGAATCTCGAATCACGACATGCTCGTACCTGACAAAAATCAAAATGGTGACTTATATAAGTATATTAATATTAGACTATTATCCTATATACGTAAGATATATAAAACGTATATCATTATTGCATGTATATAGCCCTAACCGTCTAATGCAACAATTTTGTATATGAATACCCTGGTAAAAACACTCTTTGTATGCAATGTTTGAAAACGGTTATAGTCATGCAAAAACATTTTGACCTGGTTTCTCTTAACCTTGGCTATTGATACCAATCTGTAACACCCCACAAAATGGGTCGCTGCGGAATAGGCATCGTGGGGTGTTACTTCAAGGTCAACAGCACTAGATATTTATAAGAACGACACAAAAAAGTCGTTGTAAAATGATACATTGATTTAATTATAAAGACTTAATACAAAAGCATAAAGCTGTACTTGTTCCTTGTTTAATATTACAAAAGCCAACATATACTCATTTCCCAAAATATGATGCAATAAATCTTTAAGTGTGCAATCCAAAAATGTATCCATTGCATCCGTGGCACCTCGTGCCTATTGACCGCCTAAAAACATGTGCTTTAAAACGTTCAACAAACATGTTAGATGAATTCATAGGTTTTATGTATTTAATTATGGCAGGGCCGCTAACGTACTTTCCTGTTGTTGTTACAACATATGCCAACAATCACAAATCCAGATTACTGTTGCACTAAGCTCTATGACATGAAGCTCAACCTTTATTTGCTAAATTTGCTGTTATTTTGCCCCACAGATGGTTGTAGCCCGCAACATCTCAAGTCCGACATGGCAAGTTCGTTCCCGATGGTGATAGCTAATCCACCCCAAACGGGCGGTGAGGTTAATCCAATTGATCTTTATAACATTCGCGCTCTCTTAATGCAATTTAACAACTACATCTATGCAATTGATCGAGTTCATGATGATGGGCTCAAGGAGGGTTATCGCTACTGACTTAGGAAAAACACATAATATTATATTTAATAACATTGCGTTCCGATTTATAAAAATCATGCATGTTTTACCCCAAAATAATAGTTAAATAGTAAAACTGTCAAAAAGTGGCGGCTTCGAAACTCTCCTTTGAGTACAGATAGTCAAATAATCACAGTATAAAAGTTAAGCAAAACGTTTAGATGCACCTATTTAAAATTAAGGTCGTAGAAGTAACGTGTACTTTAATTAATATCATTGAATATAATCTTATAGTTGTTACATCGTACTATCGTTTGGGCTATCTTATGAACGAGGTAATGACATGACGTAAGAGGAGTTAGGACACTTTAATCGTTAAATCCAACTCAACTCGTAGATTACGCCTTCAGATGAGGCCTATATGAAACACCCTGTATTATAGCACTTGATACCACGTAATATTCTATAATAGCATAATCACCGATAAATCGTTTTAGTAAAATTATTATTTTTAAAGTGAAAAGTTTATAAATATACTTTTTGTAAAAATGACCTAATGTCGTTTTAAGTACGTTGCTCGCGTTTCTTTACGTCCACGTACTTCGTAGTAAGTGACGTGACCAAAATATTACATTTCTCAGTTTTTGTTATTCTGCACGTTGAATAGTGTGTTTTACTGTTCACAACAGCTAAGTTAGTCGTTTTTTAGGGTTTAATTAGCGGTTAAAATCGTAATCGTAATACTTATCCTTTTTATCGATTTAGTGATTCCTTCCGAGGACGGTCTTTGTTATTAAAAGATGTATTTATTTTATAAAGATAATGTCCACTGAGATTAGTGCTTTTTTCTGTTCATAGTTATAAATTTACTTTTATAAACTTTCTCAAATTATCGTAAACGTCGTAGTTTATTTGTTATAGTTCAGGTTTTTAGCGATTTTTCGACTACGATCTACGTATTATAAGTTATATCATATTTTGATGTTTTAAAAATATTGTTTCTGTAATGAATAGTAACTTTTATAAAAATAGTTTTATAAAAGTATTTATAGTCGTAAACTCGTAATTAACGTATCTTTTTCGTTATAAATCGGTTTTTCGAGTTTCTTATCATTTTGAAATCGTCATGAGACGTATTATTTTCATATTTTGCAAACCCACATGTATGAATTTAGGATTCAAAATCAGCCACTCAGTATTCATGTGTATATCTTTATAATAAACCATTTGTTTTATGTAGTATTTAATTTAGTAGTTTACTTTAAAAACACTAATAGCTATTTTTAACATATGTGATATATATAATAATGTCCAAGTTCATTCCATAGTCCTTATAAAGTTCAATTGTAACAAGGGGTTTTTTTTTAAACAATTTAGTTCATTACTTTTCACATGTGATTAATTAAGTAACTATAAACCCTAATTATTACCTAACATGTCTTTACTTTAAACCATATGTTAACATACTTCTTAACATCCCAATTTTTCCTATGAGATTTTGGACAAAATATGACATAGAAAAATGTGCATAAATTCATAAACATAAGTGATAAACTCATTTTTACATATTTAAAAGTCCTAAGTGATGATTTAGCCATTTTAACTTATAACACTTAAAAATAATGATATAAAAGTTTATAAAGGAATTAGGAAGACCTTTGCAAGGATGTATGGATGAGAAATAATGTAAAACCCGTGTTTTTTAGACTCAAAACCCATAGCTTGCAAGATTATAAAACCCTAGATTAGGTTTGAAACCCTAATCTTCCCTTTTCTTCCTTAATACTTGCAAATGATGATCCAAGGCTTGCAAACACTTTAGTGTGCCTTAGGATTGATGTGTAAAGGGTTGTATGGATTGTAGAAAAACTTTGTATGGTTTGCTTAGGATGGCTTATTTAGCCGTGGCCTTATAGAGAGAAAAGGAGAGAAAGAGTGAAATTTTGTAAGTATAAAGAGTATGTAAACTTCACTTGTTGTATATTTTAGGAGGTGATGTAAGATATTTCTAGTTTCAAGTTAGACTAGAAAGGTCCAGGAGGGGGGGGGGGGGGGGGGGGTATGCCGTGGATATCAAGGGGACCATTGGAGGGTTTTTCTAAGGGCTCTTAAATGTTTAGGTTTCTTGGTTCCTTCTAATGGGAATCATCCCATGAAGTTTAGGGATGATGTTCCTAGCTTATTTTCTTTTATTTCTTTTTAGTTTACTTGCATTTTATAAAAAGAAAGTATAAGTAAAACTTTTAATTAAAAGTAAAGTGTAGTTTTTATATAAAAGTTTACTTTGTAAAGTCTTGGTATTTTGTAAAGTATTTGTTATCTTGTATAATCATATGAAGATTGTTAAATATATACATATGCCTTATAGTTTTAAACTTTGGATACGTTGTATAAAAACGTAGGTAATTGTGAAGCGTTAGTTAATTTTTAGGGTTCGGGGGGAATAACCTAATTTATTGTCATTTATCGCGAAACGTAAACACTTTCACGTATCCGATAAAGTAACTTGTGAAACGTTAATAATTATTCTCAAAATAATTGCTTAACCCTTGATTGACGTAAACAATAAATTGCTTGATGCCCGTTTACGTTAACTGATCATTTTTAGCTTACGCGATTTAACGTAACGATTTCCATTAAAAACAAACGCGTACAATACTAAAAATAAATGGTGACTTTATTAACGTCGTACATTGTCCTAAAACACAGGGTGTTATACAAGCATTTAAAGCACAATTTTGTCTTTTTAGGGCCATTTTTGACTTAAAACGGATATGTGTTTTCACACATATCAGGTACACTGCTTAGGGAGTTGTAAAAGTTTATGTAGAAGTCTTACGAAAATCGCACATCAAGTTTTTGGCGCCGCTGCATGGGGAATAGTTAGGTTTCGAACTTAGTTTAGCTTAGTTCTACTCGCTTGAATCCTTTCAAGTGAGATTTTATTTCCGTTATATTAGCTTTCTTGTAGTCTATCTTTTCTTTGTGTTATTTGTTTCGTAAATCATTCTCGTCAACCACCATGGGAGACGTGAATCCTATCCGTACTCTTGGAGATTACTCCAAACCTAGCCACGAGGGCTATAGGAACACCATTGAACTCCCCAAAGGGAACAATGTGGTACCTCTTTGATCCGACACCATCCGGTTGGTGCAAAACGGATGCTCATTCCACGGACTTCGGTCCGAGGATCCAAACCAACACCTCAAGGATTTCTTAAAACTTGTGGACTCACTTGACCTTGACGGTGCAAATAGGGAAAGAACGCGCCTGCGTTTATTTTAATTTTCCCTTCGCGATCAAGGTAGCAATTGGCTTGAACGTCTTCCAGCATGATCCATCTCCACATGGGAGGATCTTACTACTCGTTTCCTTGCTCAATTCTTTCCACCGAGAAGGACCGCAAAACTCCGCAACGATATCCTGATGTTCCAATAACATCAATGAGAATATCTCTCAGAAGCATGGACTCGTTTCAAGGACTTACTCCAAAAAGTCCCTCATCATGGAAGCGATTATTGGCTTCAAATTTAATTTTTTATTCATGTCTCCTTTCATCTCAAGTGTGAGATTGACCGTGCCGCCGGCAGAAAACTCCTCAAAAAGAGCACCGACGAATCTTGGGATGTCATTGAAAACCTCGCCCTCTACGACCATGAGGGCTGAAATAACTCAAAGGACTTCGTCAAACCGGTCAAGGCTATCTCTTCACCTCCAAACACCTCAAAAATACATGACCAAAGAATCCTTAAGCTCGAAGACCAGATTAATTTCTTGCTAAAGGGGTCACGACCAACACCTAGACCAAGCTCGACACACACCCCTCAAGCATATGTGGACGCAATTTATTCAAACCCTCACACGCGAAACCAAAATAAGCCAACAAAGCAGAAATCTTTCACTTTTCATGAACGTACCGGTACAAACCCTCAACCCCAGGCTTTAGGAACCACTTTTGAGGCTCGAGTACGGGAGTACATGGCAGCACACACCGAAAGGATGGAAAGATTTGAGAATGCTATTTCCAAACAGCGAGAGGAGATCAATGATATGATGGCTGAAATGTGCGGGCTTCATAGGAAACTCACAACTAGCAGGGCTCTTGAAAAAGTGTTGATAAGAGAAGAGGCTAAATACCCCGTCACCAAAAACATAAATTCTGTCTCTCTCACCAGAAGAGAGGAAGAAAAGAGTGATAAAGATGACGTAACAACTGGCGACGGCATTGAAAAAACTAACGGGTCAGATACGGAGATGCCAGTAAAAGAAGCCAAGACAGAGAATGGAGCTGAAAACAGGATCAAAAATGAGCCAATCAAGAGAGATGAGAATGAAGAAGTAGTGGAGGCACCCAGCTCTCAGCTTGTAGGATATTACCTGAAGCATAACATCAATGAAAAACTAATCGAGCGACTTGTTGATAATCATAGGTTTAATGACTCCCTGTCAGGAGTCCGAGTAGGAAAAATGAAGGGAAAGACCTATAATTTGTTACCTAAGGGGCCTGTTTATGAAGCAATCCTTAAGAAAAAGATAACAAGGAAGGAGGACATTAGAGGAAATTTTGAAATACCTTGTAACATAGGAGGCCTGAAACACATGAACGCCCTAGTAGACCAAGGATCCGATGTAAACATCATACCCCTCTCCACTTACATGAAACTAACTGACTATTGCTAAGACGAATATTCGACTCTCCCTAGCTAGCCATTCGTATATATACCCTTTAAGAATAGCAAAGGATG
>BQNB010017087.1:44857-70539 GCA_026074375.1 Tanacetum coccineum | reverse complement strand
GCCAAGCTGGCAATCCCATATCTTTGGAGCTGTGTGTTTCTTTTGCACTAGTTTTAGTGCAAAAATCCCCTTTTGGAGTGTATTTCCTTGAGCCCACGTGTCATTCCCCTTGTCCTAATTGACCAATCATAGCTTGTGGTAACGTTTTGATGCTGAGCTATAAGCTTGGTACTCGAATCTTTTTTCTACGTCATTAATTGAAATTTTACCCTTTGTTTTTATGCATGGTTAATTGAAGAAGACGGTGAATAGTGAAAACAGATTTTCGCGCCTTTTTACCCTATACTCGTTTGAGTTTGACCAAGGGGTTTGGGTTTGACTTAGGATTGTACAAAAGAGTTGGGGCCAAGGGTTTATGTTTTGGGCTGGGTAAATTTGTTAAACGGTTTTGGTTATAAAAAGGGATAACGACCGTTATCTTCTTAATAAAAGAAGACTAACGGTGTTAGGGTTTAGGGCTTTTAGTGAAAATGATTTTAACAATAAGGCTCTTTTGGGTATTTTGAGGGTTTTGGCATTTTGTGGGTTGACCAAGGTTGACTTTGTTGACCTTTTGCTAGAAACTTCCGGCTCTTGTGCACTCTATCCATTCCCGTGTCCGTGTTTGTCCGGTTTTGACCGTTTTCTTGTGATTTTTGCAATATCCGTACCTACACATTCACAAACAACAAAATACACAAATACAAGCATATTTTTGCACATTTTGATCATTTAAGGGTCATTTTTGACTTGAAAAGGATATGTGATTTCTCACATATCAAAATTCCCCAAACTAAGTAATTGCAGTGTCCTCACGCAATGTTATATGCCCTAAAATCAAATACCTCTAAACTAATCCTTTGAAAAGTAGCAAAGTCTTTTGTGGGGAGAGTTAAGAAATCACAAGTTTTAAAACACCCTATTTTCCCATTTTTCAAAACTTTTTCCATTTTTTTAGCAACTAACTAGAATATTCCGACTTTCGTTATTTCCATAACCGTTAGGGATCATAGAACAAGATGCATTTCGATCCGAGAATGCCCCAAAAAGGATAAATTCATCGTCCCCGACTTTTCACTTGCTCCAAACCAAGCTTAAAACGAAATCACCGCTAAATATCAGTTAAGATGCTAACACTACTCATATTTGCAACTTGTGAACTTTTCACTCCCGATAATTATTATATCTTAGGTGAATGTGCTATTTTGAATTTCAACCATGGATCAACATTTTGCAAAATTCTATGCTTCACGTTCCACCTGAGAATAATGAGTTTGAAGGCGAGATCATCCCATGTAGCGACTTTCGTCTCGGCACATCCCAACCTTGCGGCTAAGTGATCAGGCTTTTGACACCCCACAGAGACTAGTATCGGGACTCACGGACCTTAGGTTTCAAAAACTCTCAGGTTTCCCGTATATACATAGCTTATTTAAAAACTTAAAATGAAATAGTCAAAGTTCAAAAGCATATTTAAATTTAACAAAAAGAGATCTATTTATTAATTCAAACTTAATATTAAACATAACATTTATGCAATTGTAACCCTCGACCTTTTAGAAGGCTGCAACATCGGTTGTGAGCCGGCAAGATGCAGCAAACTTTTATCAGTCTCGGATTTTTATTCTTACTATTGGCTTTCTTTAGAAGACAGTTTTTATTATTATTATTATATTTTTTCATTTTTCATCATTTCAATTTTTTTTTTCATTTTACTTTATATAGAGAAGACTTCTTTTTGAAAAATTCAAGTATAAGTTTGAACTAAGACTAAAATTTTTGCTATATACTACATAAAAATTGTTGATTTAAGTTTAATCTCCAAAAACAGCACGTATTATTAATCCGGTTAGGAGCTTATGGGAGAAAAAGCCACAAATTACATACATGAGCTCTTAAGATTTCCAAATAATCCTTGTTTAGCATCCAACTCATACTTAACTCTATCATTTTTCGTTCTTCGCGAATTTCCGCGAACGCTTAGCCTAAAAGTTAAAGAACAAGCTAGAGCTCAACACGCTCGATCGGGTCAAAATTTATTCTTATTCTACCCAGTAGGAAAGTCAAAATTGTGACAAAACACTTATTTTATTTTTGAAAAAATTTAAATTTTTTTCATTTTTTTAAAAAATTTTGTGGGAAAACGGGGTACGTGAGAACAATGGGCAAAGGTAGCCGTAGGGCTGTAAACGAACCGAACGAACACGAATGGAGCCTTGTTCATGTTCGTTCATTTAATTTTAACCGAACAAATAAACGAACACGAACGCTTAAACGGACGAATTTTCTTGTTCATGTTCATTTATTAAGAAATTGAGTTGTTCATGTTCGTTTATTAAGGAACTAAACGATCCTTAAACGAACATAAACGATCGAACATAAATGAACGTAGAAAAAAACATAAAATATTATCAAATTATGCAAAATGTTATGTTTTATAAGTGATGTTTTATTTAAACGCACCAAATTTAAAAGTATACAATTAAAAGATATGATATACGAACATAAACATATAAATGAACATAAACGAACGTTAATAAACGCCTAATCGGACGTTCACGAACATAAACGAACGAACGTGACTTGTGTTCATGTTCGTTCATTTAACTAAACGAACGTAAAATAGTGTTCATGTTCGTCCATTTAATAAATAAACGAACATGAACGAACTTTTTACCGAACGGTTCATGAAATGTTCACTGAACGTTCAGTTCGTTTACAGCCCTACTTAGTACAAGCCTCCTCAAATCACAATAGAATATAGAAAAAAGAGTAGAAGTAAAAAAAAATAAATAGAATAAGCAAGGGTGCCTCTCACAAAGCGCTTTGTTTTTGGTAACCGAGTCACATAGCTTGACTCGATCCCCGAATTCATTCGTCCTTGGAGAAAGTTTGGAGATCCTGGACTACCTTGGGTGGTAAGTCCCCTCCGAAGTAATGCTTCACACGATGACCATTCACCTTAAAGTTTGGACCATCGGGTTGAGATAACTCGATGGTTCCGTATGGAAAAACTTTGGTGATGGTGAAAGGTCCTGACCAAAAGTTTTAAGCTTTGCTGAAAATATCTTTAGACGAGAGTTGAAGAGTAAAACTCGATCACCAACATTGAAAATGCGGTTTTTGATCTTAGAGTCGTGAAGCTTCTTTGTCCTCTCTTTATATATCAAAGAATTCTCGTAAGCTTGATCACGAAGCTCATTAAGTTCATTAAGTTGAAGCTTTCGGTGATCGCCCGCGGTTTTAAGATCAAAATTAGCATGTTTCAAAGCCCAATATGCTTTATGCTCTAACTCGATAGGTAAATGGCAAGACTTTCCGTACACTAGTTTGTAAGGCGTACAACCAATCAGTATCTTAAAAGCAGGTAGGAATGCCCATAAAGCGTCATCTAGTTTGTCGAACCACGAGGATGGGTTTTCTACCAACCATTCTATTTCTCAATATTGTTTACAGGGCCACGATTGGACACCTCCACTTGACCGCTCGTTTGAGGGTGATAAGCGGTAGCAAGACGATGTGTGACCCCATACTTAGACATTACTTTAGCAAACTGATCATTACAAAAATGGGTCCCACGATCGCTTATAATAGCTCTAGGTGTTCCGAATCGGGCAAAAAGGGATTTCAAAAACTTAACTACAACTCTAGCATCATTTGTGGGGAGCGCCTTTGCTTCAACCCATTTTGAAAGATAATAAACGGCTACGAGGATATATTTATTACCACGTGACGAAGGAAAAGGTCCCATGAAATCAATACCCCATACATCGAAGATTTCACAAACTTGGATAGTGTTTTGAGGCATTTCATCTCGTTGTGAAATTTTGCCTTGTCTTTGACACGTATCACAAGATTTGATCATTGTATGGGCATCTCGATATATGGTTGGCCAAAAGAAACCGGCATCAAATACTTTTCGAGCGGTGAGATTGGCACTATGATGGCCCCCGGTGGGTCCTTCATGACAAGCTTTGAGGATATCATTAGCTTCTTGCCCATGCACACACCGTCGAATGATTTGATCCGCACAAATACGAAAAAGATAGGGATCGTCCCAGAAATAATGTTTAACGTCCTTGAAAAACTTCTTCTTTTGTTGAGTTGTCATTCCTTTGATGATAAAATTCCCCGCATGGAAATTTGCATAGTCCGCAAACCATGGGGTACTTTCACTAGAAATAACTCCAAGAGTCTCTAAAGGAAAATGTTCATTTATGTCCTTGTTTTCTAACACATCCTTATGAGGATTCTCAAGTCTAGATAAATGATCCGCCGCGAGGTTCTCACTTCCTTTTTTATCACGGATGGTGATATCAAATTCTTGTAGGAGAAGAACCCACCGGAGCAACCTCGGCTTGGCATCTTGTTTATTCATAAGGTATTTTAAAGCCGAGTGATCCGTATACACTATGCTTTTAGATAAGACAAGATATGGCCAAAACTTTTCAAAAGCATACACTACGGCAAGCATTTCTTTCTCCGTCGTAGTGTAATGAATTTGAGCTTCGGTCATTGTCTTACTAGCGTAATGTATAGGCTGAAAGTGCTTCGATCTTCGTTGTCCTAAAACCGCACCAATAGCAAAATCGCTTGCATCGCACATAAGTTCGAAAGGTAGGTTCCAATCCGGGACAACTAAGATCGAGGCTTCGTAAAGCCTTCGTTTAAAGAGCTCAAAAGCATGGATACAATCCTAGAAAACACGAAACGGTGTTTTCCTTACTCCAAGAAGTGATCATTGTCTTAGCATTTTGGAAAAGTCTTGGATAAAACGTCGGTAAAAACCCGCATGACCTAGGAAACTCCTAACACCTTTTACGGTAGTCGGGTGAGGTAGCTTAGCGATAACATCGACTTTAGCATGATCGACCTCAATTCCCGATTTCAAAATTTTATGACCTAACACAATTCCTTCTCTACACATAAAGTGGCACTTCTCCCAATTAAGAACTAAATTCGTGTCTTCACACCATTTTAGCATATTTTCTAAATTGGAGAGGCATGAATCAAAACTATCCCAAAAAACCGAGAAATCATCCATAAATACTTCCATAGTCTTTTCGATCATATCATGGAATATGACCATCATACACCGTTGGAAAGTACCAGGAGCATTACACAAGCCAAATGGCATGCGACGGTACGCGAAAGTTCCATACGGGCATGTGAAAGTAGTTTTCTCTTGGTCCTGGGGATCTATTGGTATTTGGAAATACCCCGAAAATCCATCTAGAAAACAATAAAACTCATTTCTGGCTAATCTTTCTAACATTTGATCCATAAATGGTAATGGAAAATGATCTTTTCGAGTTGCTTCATTTAATTTTCTATAGTCGATACAAACTCTCCACCCGGTAACTAAACGTGTCAGAATTAATTCATTCTCTTCATTAGCAACAACGGTTATTCCTTCTTTCTTGGGAACACAATGCACTGGACTAACCCATGGGCTGTCCGAGATCGGGTAAATCATTCCAACATCAAGAAGTTTTAGGACCTCCTTTTTGATTACCTTATGAATTTTTGGGTTAACCCGTATTTGACTTTAAACCGTGGGTTTATAATCATCCTCCATCAAGATTTTGTGTGTACAAAAACGAGGGTCGATACCCTTGATGTCGGTGATTTTCCAAGCAATGGCCCGTTTATGAGATTTGAGCACCTTTAAGAGAGCTTCTTTTTCAACAACTTTTTAACCTTTTGCAATAATTACGGGTAACTTTTCGTTTTCTTCTAAGTAAGCATACTCCAAGTGAGACGGTAAATCTTTTAACTCTAATTCCAGAGGTTCTTTAATTGAAGGTTTTGCCTTGGTGACTTCCTTAAGGTCTTCATTCTTCTTTGGAGATGGATTCGGAGATGGGTCTTCATTTAACAATTGCCAAATAAAGAAATGACTCCCTCTAGCTAGAAATCATCATCTAAATCCGTAAACTCGTTCGGAGTTTGTAGGAACGTCTCCATTTCTTCCAAAATGAAATCTCCTCCTTCAAAAGGAGTGAACGAAGGGGTAGTAGAAGAAAGAATCGGGTCCAAAGACGAAGTGGGATTGCCACCCGAAGAATTATTCAAAAAACCAAGTACTTCTTGAGAAAATTCCTCACAAGCCACATCAATTCGGTTTATCGACGTATCATCATATGTCGAGGAGTATCGCGTAGTCCGATTGAGTTTAAAAGTGACGGCACAATTGTCCAACTTCGAAGGGTTTATTTCTTCTCCATAAAACAGCAATCAAAGCACGACCGTCCTCAAAAAAGATCTCGCCAAGTATGAGAGGAACACGAGGATCGGCTTCAAAAACCCCCCCCCCTCAAAATCAACAACCACAAAGATCTAGGAAGTGAAATTTCCCAACTTTAACAAAAACGTCTTCGGCGACTCCTTTAGGACGAGTAATCGATCGATCCGCTAATTCTAAAGTCATCTGAGTTAGTGTAAGTTCGGGTAAGGATAACTTTTCCAAATAGAAAGTGGCATAAGATTTATGCTCGCGCCAAGATAGGCCAAGGCGTGACATACATCCATTTCTGGGAAATTACATGGAATAAGAAACTTGCCGGGATCTCCTAGCTTTTCAGGAAGCTTTTTGAGGAGCATCACCGAGCAATTCTTGTTCAACGGTATCTTAGCTAACTCAAGCAATTTGTCCTTATTCATAAGAAAACTCTTAATCGTAGGAGCAAATCTTGGCATCAAAAGTAAAGCATCCGCGAAACTAATGTCGAAGCGCAAATCTTGAAAGATTTGGAAGATCTTCTCCATTTGATTTGAAGCTTTGTCACGGGACTTTTGATCATTACAACATGAAGGATATGGAATATTTAGCTTAGGTAAAGTCTTCGGAACATCGGGTTCCAAAATCAGAATGGGGTTAACCGAAGGTGGGATGTGAGCGGTACTTCCTTGGAAATTTGATTTCTCTTTATCCATTGTCTCCTTGGTTTCTCGTTCCACTACCTTTTTAGGATAAAGATTAGTAGGAATCGAGGGTCCCTCGTAAGCAACACCACTTCGGGTAGTGATCGCTTTCATCTCACCCTTCGGGTTTGGAATGGTATTACTCGGAAGAGTACCCGAAGTTGAGGCTTGGTTTTGAAACAATCCACATATCATGTTTTGCAAATTATTTTGAAAAGTAGTTTGTTGATTCATCATGATGGCTTGTTGAGATTTTATCGTGTTTTGAATTTCATTCTTAAGGTCTCCTTTTAACGAGTTGATTTGATTTTGCATGTTTCTCATCATTTGGTTGTTATTCCTCTTGTAACTTGAAAACTCACTTTAAAACTCTTGTTGAACATGATTATTAAGCACTTGAAAAGGTTGATTTTGAAATTCTTGATTTTGAAATTTTTTAGCATGATTATTTTAAGCTTGAAAATCTTGATTTCTATGAAAATTATTTCCCCGATTAAAAGTATTTCCTTGACCTTGATTTTGATTAAACCTATTTTGACCATTATTTTGCACCGGAGCAAAACCTGGTGGTGTCATTTGATTACTAACACGGTTTGGAGAGTTAACTTGATTGTAAGAACTCATTGCCGCACTAACACTAGCTTGATTGTTATCGCTATTCGGACAATTATACCAAGCATGAAGCCCACTACAAGTAACACATATTTCCTCAACCGCTTTAACCGGAGCGGGAGTGACAACTTTCTTAGAAACAATCTCAACTAAGGTCGAAATTTGATCTGCAAGCTTATCAATTCTCTCATCCGTTTTACTAACACTTTCCCTAGAAGTCGTATTGATCCTAGAAACATTCGATTTATTACGTGAATAACGAACTTTTGATTTATTCTCAATTATGTTCAAAGCCTCTCTAGTCGTCTTACTCAAAAGATTTCCACCCGCCGCGACATTTAAGGAGTCTTGATCGTTGTCGTTTAAACCGTTATAAAATGTATCAACTTGAGTTAACTCCGTAAATCCGTGATGAGGACAAGCTTCTTAAGCAAATTTCCTTAAAATCGTTTCCCCATCCCCTTCACTAAAAGTTTCCTTGAATTTTTGTGTAAAACGAGAAATTTCATTCTTTAAGTGAGTGGTTTTCGAAGGAGGGAAAAATTGATTCACAAATTTGGTTACGAGATCCTCCCAAGTCAAGATATAATTTGGTGGTTCTTTCTCGTACCATAATCTAGCGTTCCCCTCGAGCGAATATGGAAACATCATAATCTTAATAACATCATTCGGTATATCTCTAAATCGTAAAGTTGAGGTAATCCTTTTGAAACTATTGATATGAGCATGGGGATTTTCCCTCTCATATCCGTGAAACGGGTTAGCTTGAACTAGTTGTAACAAATTCGTCTTGATTTCAAAGTGATCCGCATTAATTTCCGGTAAAACGATAGCTTCTCCGTACCCTTCCGTGGGTGCTCGGAGTAGCTCTTCCATTGTACGTTCCGCCATTGGTGCAACGATAGTACGAAGCTCGGGTTCGACTATGTTTGGAGCACGTCCTTTATTTCGACGTCTCGGAATGGTTACGTTTGAATTATTTGGAAAATTGGAATTTCTAGTGCGCATGCACTAATCAAAACAAATGAAATGAGAAAAGTAAATATTTTTTTTGTTTACCGAATAATCAACAAACTTAGGGTAACTCTCTTAAGTAAAATAAATTTTACAAAAGAGGTGCGCCTTTTTCGTAAGTGACACAAACGGTAAAAAAAAATTCTTAGGTTCGGGAACTTATTGATGGATAATACCTCAGTTGAAGGTATTATTTGTTGGTGTTCTTTTACCAACTTTGTTAATTTTTTTTATTTTATATTAATGAATTCACAAGAAAAATCAAAAAATCCGGAAGAGCAAATATTTTTGTATTTTTCTTATTTATTAATCTTCTACTTATACTAAAAAGAAAAGAAAAATATTTTTTACTTTTTATATTTTTAATTTTTTTGTATTTTTGATTTTCTTAAAAGCGTAACTTTCGAAGACGAAAGGTTCTCCAAATCACGATCGACAAACTGCAAACGAAGGAATCTTAATCACAAATCCCCGGCAACGGCGCCAAAAATTAATCGTTTTCAATTTAATACGTAATAATATCAAAGTATAAGGAAATTTACTAAAAATCCTTGAGGACAAAGATTTAGAGTAAGAATCCACACAAAAATACTACACGTTTAACCGGTAAGTGATTACCGGGTCGTTTTCTCAAAGATTTATGAAATTGAGACCTCGTTTGTTATTTGGACAATGACTTGAATTGGTTCGAAGATGATTTTTGATTGATAATCTATTTCTACAACTAAAAGCAACTAAAACAATTAAGCACAAATAAAAATAACGGGAATTAAAGAAATGCACAATTAAAACCTAAAATATAATAAAATTAACCCTAAATGATTTTCTAAACTATTTTTAATCCTAATTGACTATTAAAAAGGAAATGCTAAGGAAATCATAAAACGAGAGCTATTTAAACTAAAAACGAAAAAAAAACGAGAACGGGAACGAAATCCCGTTCTTTAAAAAGTGAAATGTCAAAATATTAACCCTATGAAAGAAATTTTTGAACCAAAGCCTAGAGAATAATAAAAGAAAATTTTAGAAAAAAGAATTTTATTTTTTTTGATTATTTTTCTATTTTTTATGAATTTTTAAAGTTTTTAATAAAAATAAATGTTTAAAAATACTAAACTAATCCTAAAAATTCCTAGAAAATTACTAAAAGTGTAAAACGACTTACTTGATTTTATAAAAATGCTAGACCAAAATAAGCTAAAACGAAAAGCTCTTAAAAGCTAGGAAAAAGCTACGGCTTGTAATAAAATTAAGAAATGGAAAAGGTGTTTAAAAGAAAAGTGTAAACAAGGAATGTTGGATGAGCTAATGTAGCAAATATGGTTAAGTGTGTGAGAGTATGGGACGTGTGTTTGTTAAGCACGAGGTCTTGGGTTCGAATCCAAGGCCTCTTGTTTATATTTTTATTTTTTTGAAAATTTTGAAAACAAAGTTGAAAAACAGCTTAATGTGAAAACTTTTTGTGAAAACAACTTTTTAGAAAACTACTAATAAGCTAAAAATTGCTTAAAATTCAGACAAACTAAACTTAACCATTTTACTTTTTTATCAAAACTAAATAAGCTAGAAACTAATGATAAGCTAAAACTAAAACTTAATAAGCTATAAGCTTCTAAAAACTAATTTAAGCTAAAAATCCTAGAAAATTTCTAAAAGTAGCTTATGATAAGCAGGATGCAGGAAAAATATCAAATCCTAAAGAGCTAAATTAAATAAGTTCCGGAGAAAAATCAATAACCCATCGAAAGTGCTTTATTATAACAAAACTCAAAAACGTCTTTAAAAGAATAAAAGACACACCTTAGGACGTAAAAGTCCCAAGGACGCAGTGGTTAGTGTGGTGTGTGTTGAGGCTTATAAAAGGGTTGAGGAAGGTTGAGGTTGTGAGTTCGAGCCTTGCTCACTCACAATTTCTCTTCTTCACCTTTTTTTTATTTTTGCAAAAACCTAAAAAAGCAAAGTTATAAAGCAGATAAAAATAAGCTATTTTTGAAATCAACTTTTTTCTAAATCACTAATAAGCTAAAAATCAGTTTAAAAATCAGACAGAATTCACTTAACTACTTTTGTAACTTTTAACTCAACTAAATAAGCTAGAAATTTTGATTAAGCTAGACTCTAAACTAAATAAGCTATCACTATCCTAAATCTATCCTAATAAATTAATCTAAGCTGTAAATGAGCTAAAAGGATAAGCCATAAGCCGAGAATTCAAATAAGCACTTTTGCACAATCCTTGTTAACAAACAGCCAAACAGACAACTTTGAGCTTATTTTGCAGTGGGGGGTGGGGGGGTCTAGATAAGCAAATGGATGTTTATGCCTATAAGCCCTACACCTACTTAAACCTTGTTCTATAAGCTACTAGAAACAGCTTTTTAAAACCATTTTGAAATCTAAATAAGCCAAGAAAAAGCTATTTGAAATCTGCTATTTTACTCAGTACATGCTGAGTGAAAACTCAGTATGTAACCCGAGAGTTAATAATGACAAAATGCTTACTTTTAAGCTCAAAAACAGATAGACAAATAAGCTTAATAAGCTAAAATAAGTCTAAACAGATTAAAACTAACCTACAATCTACTTGTGCTCTAAGAATTAAAGCCTAAAAACTACTTTTACCCTCTGATTTTTAAGCTAGAAATTGGCTATTTGTCTATTTTCTCTACGGATGCAATTGACCACTACACTAACCAAAACTTAAAGCCATTAAGTGCAGGCCTACAAACTAGATTACTACACTTAAAGAACTACAAAGTAAGAGCAAAGAAGGCAAAACCAACAGCTTAAACAGATATGAGCTTAAATTGCTTATACTACTAAGTCTAACAGATCCTAACTACTTATGCTAAATCACTACTCAAGCTGAAAAAACTCTATTCAAAACCTTAAATCCTTTTTCTATAAACCTTAAAATGAAGATCTAAGTCTTATAAAAGGAACAAAGGGATCTTAGCAGTACTAACTAGAGTTAGTTTTGCCTTGACCTAAACACCCCTTTATATCACTAAAATCCATTTTCAGCTTATAGTTTGGAAATTTAAAGCTCAAAGAAGCAAAACCAGATAATAACAAGCTATTATTAGACCTATTAAGCAGATTTGAACAAACTAAATAAGCTAAAACAATAAGCTAACCATTATTCTACTATTTTTTAGATTTTTAAGAAAGTTTAATGAGAAATATATAAAACTAAGATTTTATGCTACAAATCAAACACATTAAACATCTAATAACTATATTAAGCATTAATAAGCTAATCTAAACATGAATAAGCAAGCAATAAGCAATGATAAGCTAAAATTCAAAATTAAGCTATAAAAAGAATTGAGAACTTACAAGAGCCTTTGCTCTAAACAAGGCTTATCAAAATGCTCTTATGACTAATCAACATAGCATCCCAAGCTTATCCTAGGATAAGCTGGTGGGGTCCTGGAATCCCATCCAGGTCTGGCTTCCCTTCCATAATAAGCTGAGGTAAATTTGATTAGAGGATTTGAGTTTATTAAGCTTAGTTAAGCTTTGGTGAGCTTAACTGAGTGTAGCTAGCTTAAGTAGAGATTTAGACAAATTATTAAGAGCTATTTGATCAATTAATAGCTTACTAAACCAAATTGTTTATTAAGTAAAACAGAATTCAAACAAACAAGAATAAAATAAACTTTCAAATTTTATTAATGAAAATAGATTCTAAAGCTTTTAATAAAGATCACAATGATTGAAAACAATAAGCTAAAGTTTACATTTATCTAAAAAATTTCATTTAAAAATACACTAAGATTATTACTAGATACTACTCCTAGATGATAACTGTGAGTGGGGGAGGTCTTGTATATAGGAGAGAGTGGATGCTTCTAGGCCTTGTGAACACGCTCCCCTTGGTTTTGATCATGGCCGTTGATTCTTCCCTAATCATTGGATGCCATCTCACAACCGTTAGATCAAATTAGGTCACACAGATTGCCAAGCTGGCAATCCCATATCTTTGGAAGGATGTGTTTCTTTTACACTTGATTTAGTGTAATAATTCCCCTTAAAGTGTGTTTGTTTGCAATTACTTGGTACTTGGAATCTTTATTGCCATGTTGGAACGAGTTTGGGAGGAAATTTTAACCCTTAATTTGTGATGCGAGGTAACTTGGGACGAAGATGAATAGTAACAACAGCTTTTCCTGCTTATTATTTTTTTACCCTTTTGTTTGACCCAGTTTAAAACACGTTGACTTGGGCTCGGGAGGTGTTTTGGGCTCGGCTAGAATAGTGGGCTTAGGTAAAAATGTTATAATAAAACAATTTAACAACCGTTAGTTATAGACTAACGGTGTTAGGGTTTTGGGGATTTTGGTGAAATTGTGTTAACATTAAGGACATTTTTGGTATTTTGAAGGTTTTGTCTTTTTATGGTTGACCAAGTTGACCAAAGGTTGCACTTTTGTTGACCTGCTATGAAACTCCGGCTCTTGTGCACTCTATCCCGATCCCGGTGTTCGTGTTTGTTCGGTTTTGACCGTTTTCTTGTAATTTTTGTAATATCCGTACCTACACATCACAAATGACAAAACAAGCAATATATAAGCATTTTATGCATAATTTAATCATTTTATGCTATTTTTGGTATAAAAATGATATGTGATTTCTCACATATCAAAATTCCCCAAACTAAGTGATTGTCGTGTCCTCACGCAATGTTATATGCTCTAAAACCAAATACCTCAAAACTTCCCCAAACTAATCCTTTGAAAAGTAGCAAAGTCTTTTGTGGGGAGAGTTTAGAAATCACAAGTTTTAAAACACCCCATTTTCCTATTTTTCAAACTTTTTTCATTTTTATGATTTTCATGATTTATATCCTACAACTTATAACTTATTCATGTGTGACATAATGTATTGCTTTCATTATTCATTGATAACTTTTAGGATCACGGAACAAAAAGCACAATTGTGTCCAAATGGATAAATTCATCGTCCCCGACTTTCACCTCTCCAAGCCAAGCTTAAAAACAAGATCATTGCAAAATACAAGTTATGATGCTAACACTACTCATAAAAGCTAATTGTGTACTTACTTTTCCTCCCTTATTCCTAATTTTGTATCTCAAGATTTTATTTAAGTCATATACCCGAAGGCTCTTTAAGACTTTTATTTCAATACTTATTAATTCCAAAAATAAAGCGTAATGGTTAAAAATGTAATAATTAGTTCCTAGCCCTTTTCAATCAAAAGATCAAATTACATCAATGATATAAGTCCCCATCGTGATGCGACCAAAAATTTGAGGGGGGGTGGGGTTTGGTGAGGTGCGGGGGGCTTATATTATGTTACTAACAAGGCACCATTCATAGTCTATACCTGGCTAGGCTCTTAAGAACATAAATGGACCAATCTTATTTGCACCATATACCCTAAGGCTCTTTAAGGTACAAACAAGACAAAAATTAAGCAACAATATCCATTCCATATACCCTAAGGCTCTTTTTAAGGAATAAATAAGGCTATAATTTCACTTATTAAATTCTACTTATCCCATATACCCTAAGGCACTTTAAGGAATAAGCAAAATATTTATTAATGTGATACATATAGTATGCCAAATTAAGTATTCCTGATGTGTACTCATCTTAATCACAAAAGAACTAAAGAAAATTTCTATGAACTAATTATTAACCAAAAAAACACACAACTCTATTTATTTAAACAATTATATATAAAAGTGAAACAAGCTAATGGGAGAAAAAGCCACAATTAACACTTATGAGCTTTAAAGAAATCTAACTATTCTATGTTTAGCATCAAAACTTATAATCTACTCTATCATCTATTGTTCTTCACAATTTAAAATTTCTAATAAAGAAACTCGTGAATACTTAGCCTAACGAATTAAGATCGGCACTTTAACAAATCACATAGACTGGCAACAATCTCAACTCTAATAAATCGATCTTCGCATATTTAAAATCAATTATGGGAACTTGCAAAGTCTTGACTTTTTAAAGCAAGACTTGCGTTTTATAGCCACTTGTATAAAAGATGTGCAAAATCAATCTATTTAAAGTTAAGGAGAAAGCTAAGATATAAAACCGGTCGGGTCAAAATTTACTTTTCATTCTTACCAACGGAAAACCTACATTCGTGTCAACTATTTTCTATTCAAGTAACTATTTATATTTTTTCAACATTTTTTTAATTGAACAATAACTAGATATTTAGACTTAAAAATTTAAAATTTTTGTGGGAAAACGGGGTACGTGAGAACAACGGGCAAAAGGTAGGTAAGATCTGTTGGAATATGTCCAAGTAAAATTATATATGATCCCTGATTATTATCGAGCCTAAGGGGACGGCAATATCGGCGTTAATACTAAACAATAAAGAATATATTAAATGTAATATATTTATGGTGAAAGCATAACTTATTAAATAGTTTAAAGTAAATATTTAAATGGTTTAGTAATTGGCAATTTAAGGAAAAGAAAGTAACGATTTTCTTTTAATTGGCCATAAACCCCTATTAAGAAGGTGAGAGGGTTTTCCTTGTAAGGACAAGGAATTTAGCCTATAAATAAAGGTTAAGGGATTCATTGTTAAATGTACCTTGAAAATATAATCCCTAAATCTCTCTCCATCTCTTTGTTTAATCGATCAACCAAAACTCAAAAGGGTTTTGGTTCTTGTGTTGGTTCGATCCAAGGGGAAAAACCACAAGGGTTTCAATCGTTGATTTCTACGAGAACGGGTGGTTTTTATTGCTTATCACTACAAGTACTACATTACTTAATTGTTTGCTAAAGAACAGCATAGTGTGTGGAAGCATAGAGGAATCATACTTGATTCTTGTGGTTGTCGCGTGGTATTATACCATCACGCGTATATAGAAGACGGTGTTTTACGGTTACCTTAAACGGTGTAATCGTTTCGTGCTAAAAGGTACATGTTTTCTATCTTGTTAATTATTGTGTTCTACACGTGACCATTTATTCCGCTGCGTACTCGTGTTAATTTAATTGTTAATTAGATCATAAAACCCAACAGTGGTATCAGAGCCATCGTGTAGAATCTTTAATTACAAGAAATTAAGTTGGACAAAATTAGAGTTTCATAATTAATTTTAATGCCCCGTTGGGCGTTTTTTGTTAAAAAGATTTGATCTTGAAGGTGTTAATAAAAAAATTAGACGAGGATTAGGTTGTATGCAACTTTATATAAAAACTTTGATATATTAATTGTAATTGTTTTAAGTTTTTTTTGTAATTGTTATAAGGATCCATGATAAAATCATGCAAATTTATCATGGATTGATATTAGATGATAATCTTGTAATTGTTAAAAAGAATTTGTTTTAAATATGAATTAAAATACACATAATTTCTTTAAATAATTTTTTTAACTGATAAGATCCTTGATTCATAAATTCGGAAAAACCCCTTATTAGTGAATCAATGTGGCCTAAAAATAGATAAAAGTTTATGTAGCTATGTTGCCGAGTTTATAGGACGAAAGAGCCTTATATGAATAAAATGCATGTTTATATTAGATAATTAGGATCATAATTGAATGTTTGCATGCCTTAATGTTAGTGGTGTTAAATAAAATGTTATTTAGCTTAGTTGATGTTTATCTGTTTTTATTTTAAGTTCCTTGACTGTGAGAAATAAGAAGAGTTTTTTCTGAAAACAAAAATAAACATGACTAATGATTATCGAAATAAGATTTATCATGGACTATATATTGCAAAAGTCAAAAATGGATCCGGCTTACATCCGGTGTAAAATCTTCCATGATTAGACTAGCAATTTATAGTTCATAATGTGTTTTAAATTAAAGTTTTAATTTTTATCAATGACGTAATTTGCAAAAGTACTATATAGTTGCAAGGATAAGGTTCGGGGAGACTCATCAAGACTTTGGTCTTGTAGATACCATTACCCTATAAATACCTGACTACAGTTTTAGTATCTTACCTTGTATACAGTTAGTAAATCGCGAATGGACAAGGGTTTGAATGAATTTTAATCATTCTTTAATCTTTCCCAAGGCGATAAAAGAAAATCTTTACATTCAAACACACTTGAAATCTTCAATTTTAAGTATTACTATTTATGTATAAGATACAAGGAAGTAAGCTTATCACCGTAATAATAACTTAATTGAGTAAAAGTTTTTATTAAAATAAATGATACGAAGATGTATGCATGCTTCTTCGTACATATTTGACACACAGACAAGATAAAATACCCTTTCAACTAAATTTTTTGCATCTATTAAAAAGACACTTGTAGACTGCTCTTTACCTATGCGTGAGACGCATGTAGATTTGCAATCACAAGGTAATTATACGCTTTTCCGTGAGACGGTGAGTGTTACATAATTACTGTTTTAAAATTGGACGACTTAGCGTTGTTGTGGTTAGACCTGTTAACACGTGGCATAGATGGGATGAAACATGCTTACTAGATATTATTGTAATAAAGTAAGTCCCATATGGTTTAGGAATTGCAAAAGTTGTGAATTATCAATCGTTGATTACCTTTTGAATACACCATCACTAGCAGATCAACTGATGTGGTGGGGGTATGTCAAGTTGGGTCCTAACCTTAGGAAATTAATAGTTTATTTATATAAACGTGGTAGTTAATTTTCTTCAGGAGTATATCGAAAAATACTAATTATTGAACTTTCTATGTTTGTAAATGCACTACCTATCTAAAACATAAACCATTCGGCTTTCAGGTCGATGTTTGAAATTTCTGGAAATAATTTCAATGACTGGTTTCGTTAACTTAAGATGGTCTTGAGAGTTGAAAGGAAATTGTTTGTCATTGAACAACCTATTTCTCTTGCTTCACCTACCGATTCTGAGTACTTGCGCAGTGGAATGCGGTATATGATTCATAATGAGGTGACTTGTCTTATGCTCGGAAGTATGACTCCTGAACTTTAAAGACAATTTGAAAATTCCTCACATTATGAAATGCTTCAGGAGCTTAAATCCATGTTTGAGAAACAAGTTGGAGTGGAGTGGTTTGACCTGATCCAAACTTTCCATGCTTGCAAACTGGATGAGGGAAAACCAGTTGGCCCATATGTCATTAGATGAAGAATTATGTGGAACTGGAATGTCTTGATTATGTGCTCCCACAAGAGCTTAGTGTTGGTTTAATCTTGAATGGCCTCACTACAATAAGCATAACATGGGGAAGACAGTTGGTGAACTACATGCTATGCTCAATGAGTATAAAAAAGGTTTACCTAAAAAGGCTGAAACACCACAAGTAATGATGATTAAAGGTGGTAAAATCCAGAAATCCAATAAGAAATCGCTTAAATCTAAAGGTAAGGGTAAAGCTAATGTGGCCGAGTTTATGGGGCTTTCAAATGACTAATTCAGAATTTTAATCTTGCCAATATTTATTTGTAATTATCTTAATTTTAATTGATTTAATTTGTAAAGTATAATTAAATAAGTATACATAATTTCGGCTAAAGTATATATACATAAGTATTAATTATTTTTCTTACAAAATATAAGGTATTTTAATCTTACGTAAATTTCATAATTGTCATATGTTGTATTTTTATAATTTCTAGAATTAAAATGAAATTTATTCATGCTTTTATGAAATTTTCTTGCATTAGGGGTATTTTGGTAATTTTACTCTTGTTGAGATTTTTAGGTTTTACAGTCTGAGAGGAGAAACCGTACTTTATTAGACATAGTGCGATCTATGATGAATCTTACAACTCTGCCTTTATCCTTTTGGGATTATGCTCTAGAGTCTGCCAATACCATTCTCAATATGGTTCAACAAAGAAGGTAGATAAGACAACCATAATGAACTGTGGTATGGAGAAAGTTCCAAAACCGGTGTCTTACTTAAAAGGTCTGGGGATGTGAGGCTCTTGTGAAGAGAGATACGGCTTGAACAAACTCGAAAACAAAGATCTGCACTAAGTGTGTATCATTCGTAGGATTACCCATAGTGTAACGATGGGTTTACTATTTTTACTTCCCACCTGAAAACAAAATTGTTTTTGCAAGGTAATTCTGAAACTACTTTGAGAATAACGTCCTCATACAATTCAAGAAATCGGTGGGAGGGCGGTACAAACAATTGAAAGTATAAATTCAAGAAGAAGAAGATACACACAATATCCACTAATTATGCTATCAATAGAGCACTAAACTCTCCGCAGCATCTCTCAAAGCATGGAACGTAGGTGTATTCTATACAAGCGAACACTACCCACCTCTCTAAGGCGCACCTTAATCAAAAACTAGGACGCGTGTTATTCTCACGAGAATCGTAGCGTACCGTTTCACACAGTAGCACGACCGATTGCAGTAATAACTAATTACTTCACCTAATATCGCGAAAGATTACATCACTAGGCGCACACTATGTTATGCTAGATGTTTGCACACTGGTCTAGGCACAGTACGCATAAGTCTTCACAGAATAAGCTATATCTCTTGTTCGCACCCAGCACATACTATAATAGCTGCTAGTTTTAGATCCTGAATCTAAAAGGGTGGGTCGATGCTAATGAATGCCGGAAATGCAATCCATATAGACAATATGGTATGGGTCTTGGTCGATCTTCCTCCTAATTGTATAAAGACCGTTGATAAGTGGATTTTTAAAAAATGACATTGGATGAATGTATCACAACCTATAAAGCTCGTCTTGTAAGCAAAGGGTTATACTCAAATCTATATGGTTGATTATGAAGAAACGTTCTCACCCGTAGCTGACATTAGAGCTATTAGGATTCTCATATCTATAGCGGCGTTCTATGATTGAATGAAGATACGAAAATGGATGTCAAACAGCCTTCTTGAAATGGTTATCTTGATGGAAGAGCATCTATATGTACAACCTGAAGTTTTGTTGAGTCCCTAACATCCCAGAAAAGTATATGCAAGCTACAATAGTCCATTTTGTTACATAAAGCAAGTCATCAAGAAGCTGGAAAAAAGATTGATGAGGAATATCAAAAGTTTGGTTTTGATCAAAATCTTGATGAGCTCATAACAGTGCACATCTCACACAAGGTAGCGGACGATAGTCTCACTCTCTTTTTATATGTCATTATACACACAACCAGGATCTCAAGATGGCGCAATGATACTTACTTCTCCTACACAGCAATTCCACCATCTACTATAACTGTTTGATGACATAATAATCATGGGTAATCACATTTCCAAGTTTACAAAGATGTAACGAATTATCTTGGAAAGTGATTATTTTTCTATTAAAAATTTAGGGGGAAAGCGGCATTATATTCTTGGAATCAAAAATCTATAAGAGATAGATTCAAAGCGATTAATTTGACTTAGTCAAAAGCACTACCTGGAGATAATTATCGTAAAGAGAATAATAAGATGGATAATTCCAAACGTGGTACCATTCCCATGCAAGAAAGACTTGACTTGAATAAATCACAAGGTGCTCAAACGCCTAAAGAGGTGAATCGCATGAAAAATATACCTTATGCTTCGGCTGTAGATCCCATATGTATGCGTTAGATGCACTAGACCGAATGTTGCCGTTCGCAGGCAAAATTTAACAAGCCGGTTTTTCAACATAATCCAGGTGAACTTCACTGACTTGCTATGAAAAACATATCTTAAGTATTTAAAGAAGTAATAAAGATATGTTCTTGGTTTAATGGTGGAAAATCCTAGCACAAGAATTAGACTTGAATGCTATTGCGAATGCTGGATTCGAAGACTGATAGAGATGATATGGAAGTCTCAAACAGGATATGTCTTCGTTTTGAATGGAGGCGCAGTGGATTGGAAGAGCTCCAAGCAAAGTACCATTGCAATATCTGCTACAGAATCTGAATACATGGCTACTTCAAAAGCTGCCATGAAAGTTGTTTGGATTAGAAAGTTTATCTCATGGCTTGGTATAGTACCAACGATAAATGAACCTTTGAATATGTTCTCCGAACCCTCAGTTACATCCCCAAGACAGCCTGGAGAACGTAACTCGTGACAAGCTGCGTAAGGAATCTGAAATTTGTGAGTCGCATTGTGGGACGCCTCACCAGCAACTGCGCGAATCACAGAATTCAGCTGCTGTTCATATGCACAACATATATTCCAACACTCTCTGAGTTACGTGGTGTGGAGCCATCAACATTGTTCTTAGCAGTGATCTACCCATAGACACCCGCGTCACAAATCGATTTACTATAGCATCGCGAGACACTATCCCATTATGACATCGCGCATCGACACACACTCTGATCTGAACTAGGCGAAATAACAACACAGGACACTACACAGCGATGCAGAATCTCACAACGACAAACATAAATAGGGCAATGATCTATCTCATCTCTAGCCAGCGATACATTCGGCATCTTTACCACAAACACACCAACTCCTAACAAACTAGTAGATTCATTTTCAATCAACTATCTACCTTAACAATGACTCGTGTTTTCAGACAGCTATAAATGGGAATTTGAGCACCAGCTCTAGAGCTTATACAGTATATCTACTAAGGTAGTACGTCTATACATTTTGTCAATAATATATTGTGTCTGGTACACTATTTAGGTGAGCCATATCTATGAGGAGGTGTGTGTCAGGTTACACATCAACCTCGAGTATCTCATTCAGATGTACACTATTGATCAGGAGTCGAAGAGAACTTATGAACATTTATAGTGAGTTCTGTCACTATATACTCTGTACTCTTCTATATTCTATTACGGATCTATATACATAGTCCATAGTCAAGAAACACTGACATTGCTGCGACATATATGTGAATCGAAATCACGCTCAGACTAAATAAATAGCTTACGAGTACTCTATCAGATAGTCGCATAGTACATATGCGCATCTCTGATCACGCGATTAAGGCGATTCATGAGGAGAGAGGAATCTAGCGTCTTTTCATCTTAACTGACACTACCAGAACAATGATTCCAATCTGAGGACACTCATGGTGATATTAGAGAATTAAGGATGAGTCCACACCAAACTCACATGATATCATTAAGATGAATATGGATTCTTCCCCGCCACAAGAACATCACTTTATGGATCGACGTCATCAAGTAAATCTTGTACGTGATTCCTTAGACTTGAGACGCAAGTAGGTTTAGCATATGTGGATATTCCTTCTTGATATAGTTTAAGTTGTCCTTAATAAGGTAACTAATAAGGGCTATGTCATAATGGTTTATGCCATATGATGACTAGACACTTGTAGTCGATATAGAATTTGTTCCTTCAAATTGTTAAAGAAGATACCACTGGGCCCCTCATAGAAATAATCAGATGTGTGTATGGCCGCACCTGAAAACTCATGAAGAAATGTCTCATTGATTTTCAGTAATCTTGATTACTTCATATATGAGAAATAAAATCGTTAAATATGGAATGACATTGATCCATATCCAATTTAACAATGGTATCATAAACAAAGGGATTGTAAAACTTAAATCATTTGTTCATGCCCTGTGAAACCATACTCAAATATTTCGGGAGCATTGGCGTGTTGCTAGACGCTTACCAATGTTATTATACTTTTATACATGTCCAAGTGGGAGTTGTTGGAATATGTCCATTGTATAAAACGTATATGTCCGGAATATTGTTCGAGGCTACAGGGACGCACACGTTTATATGTAAAGCAACGAGTAAATACATTAAAGTAATATATTATGTGTTTAGCAAACGATCGTTATATGATAACAAGTATTAATATTAGTTAAACGTTTAAAAGTTAAACATGAGGGACTAATAAGGAATAACCAAAAATTGGAAGGTTGTGTTTTGTTCTTGTTTTTCCTTAATCGGCTAGAATTACACTCCTAAAAGAGGTTGGAGAGCTTACTTGCATGCCAAGTAATAAGGGTTATATAAGGAGGCCTTGAGTCATTGTTTTCATATACTTGAAAAAACCTAAAAATCCTAATCTCTCTTCTCTTGTGTTTCCTCTTTTGCTCGACCAGTTTTAAAACCCTCACAAGGGTTTCGGTGACTTGGTTTTCTTCCTAGTTTGATCGAAAAACCCACAAAGGGTTTCGGTGGTGGTGTGGTTCAACTCTAAGAACAAAGAGTTATTCGGTTTGCTTGATTGTCGAGAAGGGTGATTGTTTGGTTATACACTATTAAGTACTAGCATACCTCGTTGTTTGCTTAAGCGTATAGTGTGTGTAAACGTAGAGAGATCATACGTTTGATCTTGGAGGTTTTGTGTGCGGTGATTATACATACGCATATATAGAAGACGGTATTAACGGTTACCTTAAGCGGTGTATCGTTTCGTGCTAAAACACTACAAGAGAAAGCGCCGTTAGCAACGATTTAAATTTGTTGCAACATATGAAAAAATGGTTGCTAAAAACGATGTTTGAGGCAAACGAAAATACAAGACAACTAAACCACCAATTGATAGCTCAACATCAAAATCAATGCTAAATCTGGGTAATTCAGTATTCATTCGTGACGCACCAGAGCGCCCACAACGCAAAAGACCTTACACTCCCATCAAACACCCAGCCACCTCTCTAGAATGAAACGCTAAGCAACTTTGCCCCATATAGCGAAAAAAAAAACACCAAAGTCCGAACGGCCACGGCGACTCACAACCCTCCCTCCCTACAGACAACTAAAAACGATCCAGGAGCTTCACTATAGCCCCCGACAACCTTTTACCTTCTCAATGCTTTGACACCGATAAAACTTCCACTCTCCTTGTGTGAAGGGTTGTAACGAAACGCTATCGCCCCATATATCAATTGACGCATTTTTGCTCTATGGAGCACACCAACGTATGTTACTTTATATAAATGAAACTTCAGAAAAAATTGTTCCTGTTTTTGGTTGACAGTCGATGAAACGGAATGCATGTGTGATAAGTTTACCTGAAAATAGAGTAAGGCTCGCCAGACTCATTCACAGTGAGTCCACCTTTAAGCATGGACCAGCAGCCGGATTTAGCTATGGTCAAACCAGCATCATAAAACCCTCTCTTTGTTCTAAATGTAGCAAGCATTGCAGCTTCACCATGACTTATTTGCAGCCAAACTACAAAATATAAAAACAGATAAAGCCATAAATTCTGAATATGATGTTAGAACTTGTGCTGAAAATGGAATTTAGAAAACAATAATAACACAAACAAAAATGTAATTTCATGTGGTTTTTCGTTTTCTGTTTGATCCTAACATTTTAAAGAAAATGCCATTTTGTTTTTTAACCGAACGTACAGTGAGCAAAACGAACCACAAAAATTTATACAATAACTTGAAATCTATAACAAATTACCAAGAAATGAACGAAACCATACCATAGCAGTGTTGAGATATTAAATACTCCCTCGACAAAGGATGACACAACGAATAACCTACCAATATAGAAAAAAGAATAAATAAACACAACACACAACGATTTACCGGTTCGGCCCCTCAAGCCTAATCCACTAAAAAACTTAATATAGATTTGTGATTACAAAATTAAGACGCTTCAACTCTCAAAATACTCACAAAACTCTCTCATAAGTTTTTCTCACATCTCTTTGGATTATGAAAACCCTACATAATCATCCTCTATTTATATAGGCTAAACACAATCTTTTCCTAATTTAAACACATACTAAATTAGAAAATATACTCCTTGTTTTCCAAGGCTTCTCCAAAACATAATTAAGGTAATTTGAGTCATACCTTACTAAATCCTCCCTTGACTCAAAATCCCTAATACTTCATCTTTATCTGAGAAATGCACTCTTTTCTCGATCTTCATCTTCCCTTTATTACCTCCATAACAAGTCTGCCTTGCAAAGCTTCCCCTTCCAAATAACATATATTCTTCGGCATTTTCAGTCCTCGAATAACTAGTTGATCTCTTTTGTAAACCTTACAAGTGTCTTTCCTTCCAACATAACGGTACCCACGGGACGTCAACACACCATGTGAAAGAATATTCCTAGCCGCACCCGGAACATACTTCACATTCAAAGCGGTTTTCACACTTTCATCATGAAGCTTGAAACGTACACTCCCGACACCTTCAATCTTCATCATATGCTTACTAACCACTTTGATTTCACCAAATTGTCACTTGTCGTTGAGCATCTCAAACATAGCACGATCAATGCATATATGTGGTGACGCTGCATTATCCGACACTCACTTTGGTTTTTCCTCTATCAAAATTCCATCCATTGGAGTTTCCGTCCTAAGAAACTCATCACCACCATTGTCAACTACATTCATATAACCATATTCGACTTTCATCTTTCCCTTTGAATCTCGTAAACTCTTCAAGTCTTCATGAAAGTGAGGACACCTTACTTGCATATGACCCTTCTCCCTGCAATATTAGCACTTGACAACACTCATGTCTCGATCTCCTCCCATTCGAGACTTCGAACGCCCTTTTAAACTACCGCGATGGAAATTTCTACCTCTTCCGGAATCATATGCGACTAACAATTTATCGCTAATCGAGGAACTATCCTTCCCGGTCATTCTCTCATATCACGCAACGCCTTTAGCACATCCTCAAATGTTAAAGTGGTCCTCCCCGTCAACATAGTCTGTACAAATGACTTATATGATTTTAGTAACGATGACAACATCAACAAGGCTTGTTCTTCATCTTTAATAGAATCATCTACATTAGATAACTGACAAACTAACAGATTAAAAGAATTAATGTGATCATGCAGATTACTTCCCTCTTCAAGGTTCAACGAATACAATTCCATCTTCTAAAAAAAATCTATGCGTCAACGACTTTGATGCATAAATGTTCGTGAGCTTGTCCTAAATATCCTTCCGTATCTCCTTCAAAACACTATACTTGATTTCAGGAACCAATGCCAACCTAATTGTACTCGAAGAGCGATAAAGTGAGAGCGGAAGAGAGAGCGAACAAGAGCGATAAAGTGAGAGCGGAAGAGAGAGCGAGCGAGAGAGCGAGAGAGAGAGCGAGAGAGGGAAAGAGAGAGAGCGAGCGAGGGGGAGAACTAGCGAAAGCGAGAGATACCGAAAGCAAGTTAGAACGATAGCGAGAGCTAGCGAGAGCAAGAGCGAGAGAGAGAGAGAGAGAGAGAGAGAGAGAGAGAGAGAGAGAGAGAGAGAGAGAGAGAGAGAGAGAGAGAGAGCGAGAGAGAGAGAG